>JBBBDQ010000385.1:2182500-2225000 GCA_037127315.1 Ascarosepion bandense
TAAAAAGATTAATTAGAAAAGAGTGAGGAGTACAAACTAGTTAGAAAGGAACAATAGAAAGCTGAGAAAGCAGGTGCGATGACAGATACATAGGAGGAGAGAAAGGGAAGGTTATACAGGGGAGGGGAGAGAGCTAGAGTCCAGTGGTTAGTAGATGAGTATTGACATTGCATTTAAATTTCTGGAGGTTGTAGCCGTCAGGAAAGCAAGAATATGGGAGCGAGTTCCACAGGCGGGAAGTGCGAGAGAAGAATTGTCGTCTGCATTTGGCTAACCTGACTGTGAATGGGTGGGACCCAGTTGCCAGTCTGGTTGCACGAGTAAACACCTGTTGAGGAGGCACCAGTGACTTAAGTTCGTCCGAGCAGAAGCCATGAAAGTATTTATAGAACAAACAAAGGGAGGCCACATTTCGACGGTGGGGAAGTGGCTGCAGTCGAGCCTCCAGATCAGTACCTATCACATTACAGACTCTTCTTTGGAGCACTGAGGAGAACGGCAGGGGCGCCTGACCATAAATGGCAGCAGTACTCCATGCACGGACGGATGGTTGATTTGTATATATGCAGGATGGATTCAGGCGGAAAAAACATCCTGGATCGACATAGTGACCCAACTTTCTTAGCAGTAGATTTTGCTATGGATTCAAACTCGATGTTAATTTTTGGGGAGCGCAAGAGTTGAAGATAGTGGAACTTTCTTAATTCAAATTTCCTGTGTAAAACTGTGTGGTATGTACGAATTGTTTCTTAAATCTGTATTTTTTTTTCCTTTTTTTCTCACTTTTTGGCGTTCATGCTTCATTTGGAAAAAAATTTGGGGTTTTTATTTATTTATTTATTTATTCTGTTATGCGAAGCTATCCTGGCCAAGGTATCAGCAGTCACTTGTTACCCTCCCCTCTATAGTCTGTTCTTCAAATTCAAATTTACCAAGCAGCTTAACTCGATGTTAATTTTTGGGGAGCGCAAGAGTTGAAGATAGTGGAACTTTCTTAATTCAAATTTCCTGTGTGAAACTGTGCGGTATGTACTAATTGTTTCTTAAATCTGTATTTTTTTTTCCTTTTTTTCTCACTTTTTGGCGTTCATGCTTCATTTGGACTTTAACTAAGTTAAAACTTAGTTAACTCTCCACCCTTGGAATTTTTTTTTTAAATAGGAGTAGATAGGTCACACTATCGCCCGGTCCATACTCCTCCCACGTCTATTGAACTGGAGTAGAGGCTTGCCCCTTGTTTCTTGTTTAGGATGTGGTTTCCGGCTTTCTCTTCTCTCTCTTCAGACCTTGGTATTGGTGCTTCCGCGAGTTTTCTGCGATCTGGCCGGTTGGTGGTAATGGCTCATCACTGTGAGGGTACCGGGTTGGCAGTTTCCTGGTTGCTGCTTCCGACTGGTAGTGAGGAGCTCTAACTCTTGCGTAGCGTCAAGAGCGGCTGCTCTGATCAACAGTTGTATAATATCGGGGTTCTTGCAGTGCCATGTCGCGCATGGATAGGTGTCCCTGTAAGCGCTTTCGGTGGGTAACCCTGAGGCCACACCTTGTTGCAGTCCTAGCCAGTTTCCCTCCCAGCACAGATCGTGGATAATGACCGCCTGTATCCTCTACCCTAGGTCCCTTTCTATAAACAAAAACATGACGAAACAAATCAGAAACGACCCTAAACCAGTTAAATTCAAACCACCTAAACCTATTAACCTTTCCTTCACTAATATCCGGGGCATTCGTACTAACTTTCCTAGTGTAGAAGCGTTCCTGCATGAAAAGTCCCCTGCTATCCTTGCGCTCTGCGAAACTAACCTCAACTCAGCTATTCCCTCCTCTGACCTCTCCATCCCTGGTTATCTTCCCCTCTTAAGGAAGGATTCCACTGTCCACATGCATGGGCTGGGTGTCTACGTCAGCGAACACCTCTCCATAGCTAGGGTGACTTCACTCGAATCTACTGACCACCAATACATATGTCTCCGCCTGTCTCTCCTCAGTTCGGTTAGTTACCTATTCTTTCTTTACCGTTCTCCCTCCTTTCCTGACTTCTCCCTACTAGATAGCATTGCTGACGACATAGATAAGGCTATTTCCTATCACCCATTCGCCCACATATTTGTATTTGGAGACCTCAATGCCCATCACTCTGAGTGGCTTGAAAACACCGTTACTGATCCAGCGGGCATTCACGCCATGAACTTCGCTATTTCCCAATCCCTTACGCAAGTGGTGGACTTCCCCATTCGCTTCGCAAGCACTCCCTCGGGTCATTCCTCACTACTAGATATATGTTTCATTTCTGCGCCTGACGCCTGTCAAGTCTCACAGCTTTGCCCTCTCGGCAACTCCGACCACGCTGTAGTCTCTCTCAGTATTTCTTTCCAATCTCACTCCCCCCAGGAGCCCCCTTCCTATAGGACCTCCTACCTCTACCAAAAAGCTGACTGGGATGCCTTTCGCGATTTCCTCTGCGACGTCCCTTGGGGAAAAGTGTTCGACCTATCAGTTGATGACTGTGCCTCTGAGGTCTTGTCATGGGTGAAAGCTGGCATTGATGCCTTCATACCCACCAGGAAGTATTGCTTAAAACCTCATTCCTCTCCGTGGTTCTCTCCGGCCTGCTCAGCCGCCATTGCTCACAGGAACCATTACTTCCGTCTATTCCGGAGACAGTGATCTGATCACAATAGGCGCCTGTTTATATCTGCTCGCAATGAGTGCAAGAGAACCCTAAATGACGCCAAACGGTTGTTTGCTGAGAGAATGCGACAGCGCATAGCTGACCGCAAGTTAGGCTCCAAGGACTATTGGAGGATTTGCAAACGAGTGCTCAACAATAGGAAATCCTCAATACCTCCTTTAATCCATGGATTTGAGGTTCTCACGTCATCTGCGGACAAAGCTGAGTGCTTTGCCCGCAGATTCTCATCCAACTCCACATTTGACTCGTCAGGAGTACACCAACCCGACTTCCTTATTAGAATTGAGGCCAAACTGCACGACGTATATATTACCCCGACAGTAGTATCCGAGTAATTTCAAAACTCGACCCCCATAAGGCGTGTGGAGACGATGGAATCCCGGTGATAGTCCTTAAGAGGTGTGAGCTTTGTTATTTTTCCGTGATTATTACTGATAAAGGTATTTTGGCATGTATTTTTTAAATAAAAAACAACCCTAACGAGTGAAAACATAATAACGGTGTCCTCACGAGACTTCGAAGTGAGTATGAATCCGCACTATTAAAGAGATAAACTCTTTCTACATCTATCTATCTATCTATCTATCTATCTATCTATCTATCTATCTATCTATCGTCATCCGCAGACAGATGTTTCGCTGTATCACACCTCATCAGTACGGTTAGACATCCAATTGCTTCTAGCCAGAATTTGACATCAGTTGGCGATTCTACTACTGAGTTATGCCCATTCCGTATGTCTATATATATATATATATATAAACAAAAATAAACACACGCCAATAGACAGGATATATATATATATATATATATATATATATATATATATATATATATTTCACTACTCGCTGACTAAAACATTGCAGAAAAATAAAATAATAAGGTACTGTTAAAGAGTAAACATGCGACAAGAGTTTTCATAAATGGTAGTAGAGTTTAAGAATTGGTTGTAAAGAAAATTAACTGAGCCAACGCTGCATCTCTCTTTTTCTTTCTCTCTCTCTCCCGCTCTCTCTCTCTTTCTCTCTCTCTCTATATATATATATCTGTGTGTGTGTGTGTGTGTGTGTGTGTGTGTGTGTGTGCGTGTGTGTTGTTCATTTGGTCTTTACAGATATTTATTTACAAGTAAAACAAAATTCATTCTTGATAATGGCTAAAAGTATAGCGGAAAGCGCTCTAAAATACAAAACCTTTGTATAATTCTTATATAATTTGAGTTCTGAAAAGAATACAATCATCAGAACATATGAGAAATTATATATAAAAACTGAATGATAATACCTTATCTGTCATTTTTAATGAAACCTGTATATATATATATATATATATATATATGTATATATATATATATATATATATATATGTATCTGCATATATATATATATATGCTGTATCTGTTATTTCATACAGTTCTTTTTTTAGGGGATTTTGTAGCGCCAGTCTTCAATGTTCGAAGAAGGATGGTCCCCGCTAAGGCCTAGAGGTATCATTTACTTGAAGCCAATTTTAACCATTGATCTAAGAAAATGGTTGTATACAGCTGACGGTTTAGATATTTCTGAACGAGTTGAGTGCCATTCCTGAGATCCATATCAAAGTTTTGATCTGACGAGTCTATTTAAGAACATAACTCGAGTTTTAACTTAACCTTTTGGTTTTATAGCAACTTGAGGTGTTGGGCGAAACTGCCTCTAGCACTGCCTATTTTATGTTCAATTTCTTTATCTCCGATACTAAATTTGTGTATTTTAAAGAAGTGAATATTACGTTAAACTGAATGTGGGGATGCTTATTCAGTGAAAGCTTTGCGCGTAATTACAATACTTGTAAGTTGTTCTATTACAAACATGGAGCTGAAACGTGAAAAATTATGTGTGCAAGCGTTAAGGCTGCATCAAAAATTGCCCCCGTTAATTTTCGGTCCACTCAAAAAGGTTATCTCAACCTAAGAGGTGTCACTTTAAGAGACAGGCTTACTAATTAATGGTTAAACCGGCTGGGGAATGACAATGTGACACTTCTTTTGTTGGCCACTCCACGTTTATAAAAGCAAAAGACGCGTCAAAATGATTATAAAGGACCCTATAGATTTAAGTTACATGTAGCTCCACATATGTATACTCCATTCATGGGGATACGGTCACTTCATCACCGAAGTTAAGCAACGTCGAGCTTGGTTAGTACTTAGATGCGTGACAGAGAATAACAGGTGCTGGAAGCTTGGATGTGCGTGTGGTGTAATGGATAATAATTGCTAATCGGAGAGTCCCAATTCCAGTTGGGTTCGTTATATTCACTTACGCACAAATAGCCTTGGGAAAGGGATGACTCCATCACTTCTTACCTCATTTAGGGGTTAACTTGTAAGACTTGTACACTAAAACCGTTATTGTCTCAAAAACAAAATTGCGTACAAAATAGTTAGGTTTCGTAATTAAATAACCCATAGAGGTATTGATTTGCCGCTAAAAAAAACAAAAAACAAATCAACAACCACTTGCAGAATTATAAATCCTTTACAAATCTTTTTGTTAGCGGCTAGCGAAATATATTGTCTTTGTTCTTCTTACTCTGGCAGTGAATAGGATTATGAAGGAAAACACTTCATAATTGGTAATGACGACAGGGAAAGCAATGGTTCTTCTGAAGAAAATGTCGCTATATTACCCCGACGACGTCTCTCTCTCTCTCTCTCACCCTCTCTTTCTTTCTCACACACACACACAGACACACAATATACTTTCTAAAATAAACTTTTAAAACATTTTAAAGACGCGTGCTCTTAGGTTTTTTTTTATAAGCGTTTCACCCCGAGCAAGGCATGTCACTGCCACTACTGTGCAGGGGGCTACATAGAGTGGAGAAATGTCAGAGGGTGGGTGATAGGCGGGTAAGGATACAGAGAATGAGGGTTGGGTAGATGAGAGTGTTCTGAGAATAATTGGGAGTTAGTGTGATAGGAGGTGTCTATTGATCCTACATTTAAACACCTGGAGATTGTAGCTGTCGGGAAAGCAAACTTGTGGAAGGGAGTTCCACAGGCGGGAAGCGCGAGAAAAGAAGCTGTTGGAGTAGAATTTACGGTTACATCTTATTTGTTTAACTGTAAAAGGGTGGAACCTAGCTGCTAATCTAGTATCTCGTGTAAATTCATGCTTAGGCGGCACCAGTGAGCTAAGCTCATCGGAGCAGAAGCCATGAAAGTACTTGTAGAAGAGGCACAGGGAAGCCACATCACGCCGGTGAGAGAGTGGTTGCAGCCGGTCTGCCAAGTCAGTATCAACCACGTTACAGATCCTCTTTTGTATTTTGTCAAGAAGCCCAAGGAGAGCAGCAGGGGCACCCGACCAGATATGGCAGCAATATTCAATACACGGGCGGATGGTAAATTTGTATATGTGCAGAATAGATTCAAGTGGGAAAAACTTCCGGGCCCTGCACAGAGAGCCGACTTTCATAGCAGCAGATTTTTGGAGGTATGGTAGAATAATGGATAGAAGTTCGGATTGAGCACCGAGTTCGAATCCCAGTCGAGTTCATTACATTGACTTACATCCCTTAGGAAAGGTATAAATGCATCTCTTCTCGCTTCAGCTATGGATAAATAGCTGGACATACTGTGCCTTGGTTGGCGACTAGTCTAGTAGAATAAAAACTCTAAATTCAAACCAGCCTAGTGAGATTTAGGCTCCGTCAGGCTATCCTACCCAAGATACACAACTGCTACTACATGTGGTGACTCTACGACCCTACTGGGTTACGGGATCCCGTGATTATGCTTTCATGTTTTTTGTTTCTATCAGTTCCACATAATTATAGAGACCATCTAAAAGATTCATACTGTGTGTGAATGAGATTATTGAATATTAAAAATAGAAATTAAAAATTGAATTCTATTTTTTCAATCTAATATCTCTTTGTATTTTTTAATTCAATCTCCCTTCTAGACGTAGGTGGTCATTGTTTTCTACAGATTTCTTTTCCTTGTCTGCGAATTGTTACGGATATAGTGTAGTAGTTCGTCGTGGCTTTCTCCATGGTTTTGAATTCAGATTTTTTTCCTTCTATTAGACTAAATTCCAACCAAAGCTAGAGAGTACAGTTTACTCTGTTATTTAACTCATAACTGGAGGCGGAGATGAGATGGCATCAGTGAGAAATGAACATAATAGAATAGGCCGGAACTTGAAATCGGTTCGCTGATTTTTAAATCGATCTATAGAGGAGACGATATAAAAGTAGTATTCTTTAAAGTAGAAATCATTGAAATATATTTCTATATAGATTAATAAAACAAAGAAAAACAACAAAATCGATAACAAAATTAGAACCCCAAATTCGATTTCCTCTTTTTTATAGTCCAACATATACAACACTTGTGTAACCATAATAGAGAAACTCGGAATCTATCAGGAAAATTCGTGGATGTCTATATAATTCATGTGATAGCAAAGGACTAATAAAATATTAAATGGTCTTTTATTGAGATAAAATATGAATAGTGAAGTGAATTAACAAGCTGTTTTTCTTGTTTTTGCATTTAAAAATTTAATATAATTACAAGAATGCTATCGAATATGGGTGACTGCCAGTTTTTAAATACATTTTTATACATGAAGTCATTTGGCATTTCGTACATATTATAGAGATTTATTCGGAAAAGTTTTATTATTATATGGAAAATGCGCGCATGAAAAGTAATATTCTTAAGATTATATTAAACCTGGAAAATAACAGGACAAGATATTAAACCCGGAAAAGTAAAGAAATCTACGATTCTTTATTTTTGTTTGTTTAGAATCAATTTATTCCATTGCTGGATGCATGTGAAAAAAAAAACAAAAACAAAAAATAAAGGGAAACTAACTACATAAGTACCTAAATGAGTGACTAACGTTTGTAATAATAAATCTTATATATATATATCAGTCAGTTAAGACATGACTGACTGGTCAGAAGATTATCCCGCAGTAGGTTGCCATTGCTTTCTGCGGTAGACTGGTTGCCGATCAAGGCTACAGAACCCAATCTGTCCTGTTATTTAACCCATAAATGGAAGGAATAGACGGATTAATACCTTTCCCAAGGGTATTTGCGCGTAAGTGAATGCAATGAATTCAACTGGAATTCGAACTCGGCTCCCCGATTTCTCGTTTCGAGCCGATATCCACTGTACCACAACGCACATCTCTCTCTCTCTCTCTCTCTCTCTCTCTCTCTCTCTCTATATATATATATATATATATATATATATATATATTTTAATTCAGATACTTCAATCCAAGGGAAAAAAGCAGGAAGGTAAATTCCAAAAAACCCGATCCTAATTAATATTAAAAATTTATTTTAATATTAAAAAATGATACAGGAAGAGAGCTCCATGTAATAAAATATTACAGAGCAAATATATATTAAAAAAGGATTAATTCAAATTTGTTGAATAGCCATTTCGATATGAAGATCCCCACGGGGGGCGACACATCACCTCAGCAACAGAAAAAACCTTTCAGAAACATTATATATATATATATATATATATATATATATATATATATATAAGAACAAACAGACAAGGATGTTACAAGAACAGTCCTTGATGTAAACTATAAATAATATATAGGTTATCCAGAAAGTTCATGCCATTTTTTAGTCGTTCATGTCCCAACACTTTAGAACACGTCACATTTATCGACAGATATAATAAACTTACATTCCCAATTAGAGCAAACTTTAAACTGTCTCTTGAGAAAGATAGTTTAAAATTACTTAATTTATATCAATTCTGCATTCCCGTGAAAATGTAAGATTATAAAGAGTATTTTAGACACTTTATTGTAAAGCTAAAAATGCCTCACAAGCAACATACAATGTGTACACTGTATGATGAAGGCGCCTTATCTAACTGAACTGTACGGATGTGGTTTGCTAAGTTTACTGTTGGTGATTGTAGCCTTATGGATGAAGAACGATCAGGAAGATCTACCACTGCAGATGACGACCAAATCAAGACATTGATTGAGGATAAGCCGCATTACACTACGCTGAAATTGGCAGAGACACAACATTAATCAAAATTCCTCATCCATGAATACTTAGTGAAGCTTGGGTACTCAAATCTCTACGATATTTGGATACCACATGATTTAAGTGAAAAGAATCTTTTGGATGGCATTTCTATCTGTGATTTACCATATAAACGTAATGAAAATAAACTCTTTGTGAAGCAAATTGTGACGGGTGATGAGAAATAGATCTTTTGCAACATTTTTCGTTGAAAAAGATCCTGGGGTAAGCGACGTAAGCCGACTTTAAACCCACCAACTCGCAAAGCCGGTCTTCATTCTAAGAAAGTCATGCTGTGAATCTGGTGGGATTAGAAAAGAATCCTGTACGATGAGCTTCTGCCCTTTAACCAGTCAATTGATTCTGAAATGTACTGCTCACAACTGGACGAATTAAAGGCAGTAATTCAAGCAAAAACGGCCGGAATTGGCGAACAGGAAAAGTGTTGATTTCCATCAGGATCACGTTTTTTTTTTTGGTGACCCGGCAAAAATTGTTACAGCTTAGATGGAATGCGTTACTCCACCCGCCAATCTTCACGGGATATTGCTTCTTCGGATTTTGATTTATTCAGATTCTTGAAAAAATAATCTCAATGGTAAAATTTTTAATTCTTTGGATGACATAAAAAAATGATAATTAGTTTTTTTTTTTCACCGAGAAACCACCGAAATTCTGGGAAAAAGTAATCTTTAAGCTGAAGGAAAAATGAAGAAAGGTAGTTCAACAAAGTGGTTCATATCGAGATGAATAAATATTTAATGGCATAATTTTGTGTTTTATTTACCCTTAAAAATCTTTTGTGTTTTATTTTCCCTTAAAAATCTGTATCCACTTTTCCGTCAACCCAATACAATAAGATCCAACACACACACACACACACACACACACACACACACACACACACACACACACACACACACTTTCTAATTTATCTATTTTAAAATTTGTGGCATTTCTTACTATCATAAGCCCATCATCCCAATATGATCCAATGTTTTCAGTATCTACTTCTTTGTAGGCTGTGAGATGGTATAGTATCAATAAGCCTACCAGATTTGAAAATTCAGTAGAGTTCAGAGATCTCATAGTAATACAAAATTATCTCCCTTGGAATTAATTTTTCTCCATTGTTCTTCTTTATGAATGAGCACAGATGTTTTTGCATTCCGATATATTCAAATAAACAGTGGAAAATTCCAATGCTGTAACAAATAGTTCCCTTGGTATCGATGGATAGTACTCCTCAATATCGAAATAGATAAAAGAGCAGCTGTTTTTTCTTTTATATTATAAAGCCAGTTTGTTAAATAAAAAATATGCCAGGGAACTCAAAATCATAAAACCTAGGGTCCTCTTTACCGGGATATATATATATATATATATATATATATATATATATATATGTGTGTGTGTGTGTGTGTGTGTGTGTGCGTGTGTGTGGTGTGTGTGTGTGTGTGTGTGTGTGTGTGTGTGTGTAGGTACCTTCTCACATTTTCGATATCTAAATTTTAAATTGAATTTTTAAACATAAAAAGTTTTATTGAAGCTTTTATTTTAGTTTTGATTGAAAGCTAAATGATTAAATTTATTATTTTCATTAAGCAAAATACTATGGTGCATTTCCAACAAAAATGATATTGATTGGAATCTAAAAACTTGAAATTTAAAAAAAATCAACTTTTCGGCCATTTTTGAGCGATCGACACATTTGTAAACTAAAGTTAATTCTCAGTTTTAAAAATATTGCAAAAATAAAATAAAATATGTGACAAGTTATTTTTAAAAGTTAGCAAATTTAAATTTAAATTAATCTGATTTGAAGTAAATACTCCTTTTTTATAGAATGAAATTTAGAATAAACGTATTTTTGAATAAGAAAAGTCTGACTCATTGACATTTCAACGAGGTGATGACAGGTCCTGTTATTAATCAATTTACACATCTGGAAGTATGGGGACCAAAAAATGACTTAATCCGAGTGAACGTAAGGGAAACAGCCATTGCAACACGTGACCTTTCACTGACAAGTTCCTTGTACGTTTCCATAGTAAAAAATAAACAGTTTAACAAGAAAAAGAAAAAAGAAAAATTAAAATTATTTTACAAATCCTAATTTTAAATAATTTTTATTAAGCTTGTCAATTTTCGATTTGTTAATATAGTCATTACTTAATAAATCAATAACCAAAGACACTGAGTGAATAAAAGCAATTTAAAAAACGTTTGAAACTTTATAAATCATCATAATTAGCAAAGAAAAAGGGAAACAAATTCTTATAAAAATTCATTATTCATCAGTTTTTTCAGAATATGATACCCTATAATTATATTGTTTATAAAATCAATTAAAAGTTCATCTAAATTAAAAATGGCGTAGTTTTAATACATTTTTGATTTTACTCTTTATAGCAGATTTTCGGAAAAATAGTCTCGTAATTAAAACAAATTACACGATTTACTTTCTACAAAGATTTACATTCTCCCGCATTTAACTAAGAAAAAAAAAGGGGTGGGATGGGGAAAGAAAAAATGGGATGCATAACGAATTTCTAGAGTTTCATGCAATTAATTGGAGAGGGAGATAAGAGATATTAAAAAAATAATATTTTTACTAAGATTTTCCAAAATCAATAATTGCATAAATAACCTCTTTCATTTGTGAATAAGTCTAGAAAGTTTCATTAAAATCAGACAGTTGATTTTTGCAAGAATTTCCAAATTAATGTGTCTTTGAACACACACACACACAACAAAAAACGAAACAAAAAACGACTTGCATAATATTACGTTTTCCATATTAGTAACTACGTAAACAGGGGTAGATCGTAAACAGGGGTAGATCGTAAACAGGTGTAGATCACTGACGGAAAAAATTAAACGAAATTTCGAACGCGTTAGAAAGGATTACATTTTTTTTTTGTTAAACAACGACAACAAACTTTGCCCTTTCCTTTTAATAATAAAATAAATATTTTGATGATAAAACTTTGTTTTTATTAAGTTTGGGCCCCTTTAAGATCATACTATGCCGTTTTTTTTGTGGGGGGGCAAATGAGGGGCGGGACTTAATGAATTGTGTTTTCCCGGTGACTGGCATCTGTATACGCTGCAGATATATAACACGATAAAATTTTCTTCTCTCTCATTCTATGGCTTAGGGAGTAGGAATTCCGACTGACACCAAATCAGTCGAGTTTCGATCTCGGCTAGAAGCAAGTGGATGTCTAGCCACAGGGATGATTATGATGATGATGATAATATATATATATATATATATATATATATATATATGTGTGTGTGTGTGTGTGTGTGTGTGTAAACATATTTGGGAGATTAAAACACAAAAAAAATCGCACGAACAATATCATGGACTATAAGGAAAATTACATCAGCCTACAACAATCAGTCTGCCAGGAGAAAAAAATAATTACTGTCCAAGATCAAAGCAAACTACGAAATAAACGCTCAGAACTCATATCAAAATGGAGGCACGAAAACAAATATTTACTCTACCAGTTAAAAATCGAAAACTTAAAACGAATAAGATACTGAAACCTCACATAATGAGGACAGAGGGTTTGGAGAATTTGACACTAACAAGATATATTGAAGGCAAACGGAACAGAAATAGCGAGTAATTAACGAGCGTGTACAAAGGGATGAGTAAATAGGGAAGTAAATATTGCTAAGAGGAAGTTGTGGAGAGTCATGATCGTTGGCATATAAAGAAAACGTTTATCCAAGTGTTCATTCACCCGCTCTCTTCGTGCTGACAACCGGCGTTGCATGCAAGTGACGTAACGTATCTGCTGATGAGGCAGCTTGCAGGGAGATGCCGGTTACTGTCTTCGGAAAGTGCAATCGTGTGAGATGAACATTAAAACTGTTAGCAGGAATTCGAACTTCGTTTTTCGATTCCGTCATCAGTACAATGAACAGTTACGGTACCTTTACACCTTACACATTTGCTTTTTTTTGCTTCTTCGCATCCTCACGGCTGAGAGTCGGTGATCACAGACAATTGTCATGGCACTGAATTCAGATTTGTCATTCTCCTAGACTGGTTACCAACGGCGGTTAGGTAACCTAGTTTACTTTGCTATTTAACTCTTAGCTGGCGAAACAAGAGATGAATTTAAGCTCTTTTTATGATATTTGTGCTTAAGTGAATATAATAAACCCAATTAATTCCGAGTCAGTATTCATTAAACCACTCGAACATCCACTCTGTCCGTGATTCTTATCGGAGTGAGCAGCAGCTGATCCGCCTTCATCACAAAGATGAAGCTATTGGTTACTTGAAGGATTGTCGTCATCAAATAGCTGGGGAGTCCCATCTATCCCGATTTTGAAAAGGAGTCCCATCTACCCCGGTTTTGAACAGGAGTCCCATCTTCCCCGGTTTTGAAAAGAAGTCCCATCTACCCCGGTTTCTGAAATTACATTGATCTTTCTCCTAAACGGATTGCCAACCAAGGCTAATAAACCCTGAAAACGTATTGACATAAATAGATAAAAAAAAAAGAAAAAGAAAAGAGATTGTAAGATTATGAATTCATTTTGTCAACTATTACTTATTTGTTTCACTCTCTTTTAGGCCATCTAGATAATTCCATCTTCTCATATTTTCCTTTGTTATCTTTTTGAGAAAGGTGTTTTTTACAGTCTTTTAGGAAACTGATTCGTTTATTTTTATAATAAAAATTCTGTTAAGTTAAAAGTATACAGTAACTGGAAAAAAAATTCTGGTCCACAAACATTTTTAATGTAATGTAACTTCCCTGAGTCTTTTTTATAAATAGTTTCATGTAATCGTTCGATTGAATTTTTCGCTGTTGTATATAAACTTGATGAATTTAACCGCAGTACTGGATTGGCAACGAGATTCCATCATTTTCAATTAAATTAGCTAAAAGCAATTGTAAATTCTATGCTAAGAGTTTCTTTTGTCGCAGTTTTCGTTTATGTAAATCTCTTCCGCCCCATAATTTCCAGCCAGCTTTGCTCTTAAAAAAATTTAAATGCAATGTCAATTGTTATCTACTGTCTTCTTGATTTCTCTTCTTCTATTGTACTCGCACCTTAATAATTTTTCTCTTTTCCCCTTAATCTTTCACACTCAGTAACTCCTTGTGCCTCAGTGTATTACTACATTGCTCGGGGTAAAATTATATATATATATATCATAATTAAGGACACTGGAAATTGTAATGTACTGTTTAACTATATATATATATATATATATTAAAAAAGGATTAATTCAAAGATGTTGAATGGCCATTTCGATATGAAGATCCCCACGGGGGACGACACATCACCTCAGCAACAGAAAAAACCTTTCAGAAACTGGAGAAAAATTAGTCTACTTTTCCTTTTTAAATAGATTGCAAAGAAATTAAAAAATAAATAATAAAATAAAATAAAAATAAAAATAAAGGGAAAGAAAAAGAAAACGAAAAAGAAAAAGAAAAAGATAGAATAAAATCAAATAAATAAGAAAAGAAAAAAAATTGACATCGTCTATATATATATATATATATATATATATAAAATAAAAACATACTTTCCACTCAAATACGAGTATCCATTAAAAAATAATGTTAAATAAATTTCAAATATGTTATTTAATGCCAGTTTCGTCGATATACGTTAAATTCCGTTATACACACACACACACACACACACACACACACACACACATATATATATATATATATAAAATAAAAACATACTTTCCACTCAAATACGAGTATCCATTAAAAAATAATGTTAAATAAATTTCAAATATGTTATTTAATGCCAGTTTCGTCGATATACGTTAAATTCCGTTATACACACACACACACACACACACACACACACACACACATATATATATATATATATATATATATATATATATATATATATTAAACTAAACAAAGAACAAGTTAGGAAATATGTCTCAATCTAATAGGGTTCATTATTATTAAATTTTCTTCAGAAATCGGGTTAAAGAAGAAAAATAAAAAATATATTAATTTTTACAAATAGACAGTATACTGGAATGTTGTTTGTGTTCATTCTTATTGGTCAGATTTGAGATACGTGTATGAAAGCAATAAATGATAATTTTTAGATGAATGTACGTGGAAAACTTTAGCAAGTATATGTATGTATAGGAATGCTAGTCTATTTACATGTATGTATGCATAATCATACGCATGTCATGTGTATTAAAATGATGGATGATTTTTTAAATATGTGTGTGAGAAATTTTGGATGTAAAGTGTATGAATGTGTGTGTTTGTTGGTCGGTGGCCTTCATTTATTCCATAATCTTGTTTGATTCCGATCAATGTGTATAACTTATATATAGGAAGGTGGATTTGGTCGGGTTTCAATACTGGCTAGATGCAGTCAGATGTCTATTCGTACTGATGAGCTGTGATACAGCGAAACAGATCTGTTTGCGGATATATATATATATATATAGTGTTGGGTTGTGATAATGTTTAGCATCAAGATATTTGTTTTTCAGTAGTTTTACTGATAAAATGTATTTTGGCAAGCAGTTTTTTTTATCATAAAGTGCTCGATATCGGAGTAGAGATAGAGCGTTGGTAGGTTTAATGCAAAGAAGTTGTCACTTTAACTGAGCTGGTTCATGCCGACTCATAATGTCTTCACTCATCGGGGCTGGTTTTTTCTCCTGTTTTTTTTTCTTATTATTAATATGGAACTTGGTGTAACTTGATATTTTGTGGGAGTGGTCTTTTTTTTTTTTTTTTTAATCATCTCACCCCAAGCAAGGCATTCCACTGCCACTATTGCGCATGGGGCTACATAGGGGAAGGTAAAGAGAAGGAGTGGATAGACATAGGGAATGTCAGGAGAAAGGTGATAGATGAGTAAGGATAGCGAGGATGAGTGTCGGGCAGATGGGAAGAGTGTTTGATAGAATGGGAGCAGGTTAGTGTGTTAGGAGGTGTCTATTGACCTTACATTTAAACTCCTGGAGATTGTAGCCGTCGGGGAAGCAATCGTTTGGAAGAGAATTCCACAGTCGGGAAGTGCGAGGAAAGAAACTGTTGGAGTAGAAGTTACGGCTGCATTTTATCGATTTCACTGTAAAAGGGTGGGATCTAGTTGCTAATCTAGTATCTCGTGCAAATTCGTATTTAGGGGGCACCAGTGATCTAAGTTCATCGGAGCAGAAGCCGTGAAAGTATTTATAGAAGAGACACAGCGAAGCCACGTCTCGCCGGTGGGAGAGAGACTGCAGGCGGTCTGCCAAGTCGGTATCTATCACATTACAGACCCTCCTCTGAACCTTATCGAGAAGCCCGAGGAGAACAGCAGGGGCACCCGACCAGATATGGCAGCAGTATTCAATGCACGGGCGGATGGTAGATTTGTAAATGGTCTTATTTTTCTGTTTATTTCTGTTTCTTTTTATTGTGCTAGTGTTTTTTTTTAATGCATGCGTGAGTGGGTGTTCGCTCAGTTGCGTTTTTTGGTTGATTTGTTTTTGTCATTTAGGTTGACCTATTTTGTTGAATTGACCTCTTTTATTGGTTTGACATTTTTCTTTTCGTGTTGATATATTTGACCGCTTAAGGGTTTCTTTTTTAGGTCGTGTTTATAGCCCTGATAAGTGAAGACATCACGAAATTTCAAAGTCGGCATGAACCTACTCAGTTAAAGTGACAAATGAAGTATATGTAAGGTTCGTATTAAAAATAATATTATGCCATTTTTTCAATAAGCGCGGTTTTACGTTAGTCTCATCGAGCTGTAAATACTTTCCATCCTGGAACTTACTGATGAGCCTAAGGACAACAGCCCATATATATATATATATATATATATATATATATATATATATATCCTTTATGTTTTATTGAATGCGATAGACAAAGTTATTTATAACTTTTCATTTTTGAAGCTTAAGTGTGGAGAGATATTATCACTCGCACGCCCGCACACACACACACACACACACACACACACACACACACACATGCACACACATATATATATGTATATATATGTACAGCATATCTTCATTCAACCATGTTTTATTAAATAATATAGACATATTATTTCTATTTATATTTTATAAAAATCCTTTCTAGTTATCTTGTTATCTTCTTGATGTTAAGTCGATATTCATCAAGGAAGGCGTCATAATTTAACCCAAGTACTTTCAATCTCTCTGAGATTATTTTCAAGGATGAATTGCGAATACAAACTTAATGTAACTGTAAACGTTGAGATAGTGATTTCGAATTTTCGAGGCCTCTATATCAAAAGCAACTAGCCAACATTGAAAAAAATGATTACGAGTAGAGTAGCAATGTTTTAAAATATATTTGCATTGACGAATATTTAACACAGTTTTGCAATTTACCATCTCTGTTTATTCTTCCTTACACTGGGGATGCTTTTTCCTAAAAAACACCATAACTACAACTGTTAATTTTTAAATAATTATAGCAGAGTGCATTCGAACTTGGTTACAAAAATTACCATCAACATGACAGAATCATTGTGAGAGCTGTAAGGAAAAAACCCAAAACAACAGTATATGACATCACCAACAGCCTCTACATTATTGAGGTGAAATTTTCACAATCCAACGTTCGGCCTTCGGAAGCAGAAATATAGAAACCATAGTGGATATCGGCTCGGAACGAGAAACTGGGGAGCCGAGTTCGAATTCCAGTTGAATCCATTGTATTCACTTACGCGCAAATACCCTTGGGAAAGGTATTAATCCGTCTCTTCTTTCCAGTTTTGGGTTAAATAGCAGGACAGATTGGGTTCTATAGCCTTGGTTGGCAACCAGTCTACCGCAGAAAGCAATGGCAACCTACTGCGAGATAATCTTCTGCCCAGTCAGTCATGTCTCTTTCAAGATATGATCGCCCAAGCGTGTATCACGTATGGCACTTAACTAACTGACTGACCACTCATCAGCAGTAAGAACCGGTAGGTCAGATTGGAATTTGCGAGTAAGTGCAGAGATGAGCGACAAAAAAGTAATGGAAATGCCAAAGTGTGAAGAAAGGAAGGATCTGTTTATGATCTCATCTGTGAAGCACTTCTTTTCTAGCACTTCCCGCCTATGGAATTCCTTTCCGTTTACTTGCTTCTCCGACAGCGACAATCTCCAAGAATTTAAATGTAAGGTCAATAGTCATCTCCTACTTCACTGACTCACATCCTTTCACTCGAGCTCTTTTTTCCATCCATTCCACCCAGTCACACTAGTATTCTCATCCTTCTATTACCCTCTTCCTGACTCCCCCCATCACCTGCACCTCTTTCTCATCACTTTACCCTTATTTAACCCCTTGCGCACAAGTGGTATTAAAACTGCCTTGCTTGGGGTGAAATGATTAAAAATAAATGGTGGATGCAGTGTCTCGGATTGGGCTTGCTTGGTTGATTCTGGAACAGGCTCATTCATATTCATTGATGATATAAATCATGATAGTAACATCAGAATGAATTCAGAAGTCTACAGAAACATTTTGTTTGCCAATTTACAGAGAAATACATCCAAATTAATCTGGTGAAAGTTTATCATGCAGCAGGACTATGACCCAAAACATACTGCCAATATAACAAAATACTTTATCATAGAAAAAAAAGGCCTACAGTTTTAGACTAGCCAAGTCAATCACCATAACCCAATAAAGCATACATTTCATTTTCCAAAGAGAAGAATGAAAGAATAGCTTCCTCCGAAAGAAACAAGAACTGAAAGATGGTCGTTAAATGTAAGTAAAAGCATAACACATGATAAATGCAACAACTTAGTAACGTCAATGGGTTTCAAGATTGATGCAGCTGTTGCAAGCAATAGTTATGAGGCCAAGTATTAAATGTTATTTACTTTAAAACTGTGTTTCTTTTACTTTTGATCACCTAAAAATGGGTTGATCCGATACAAAAGGTGATATGTTATGTGTGGTAAAAGCTATTTAACACATCTAAATATAAATACCAGTAAATAAAAGCTGAAATTCTGAACTCTTGTCTCATCTTTTATTCATCTTTTGATCTGAAACCCAAATGTCTTCAGTGAACAACAAAGCAGAGGAATTGATCTTGCCGTTTCAATATCTTTGGAGGGGGCTGAATATATCTTCGGCAACAATCCTTCTTTTGTGCATGTTTCGTTTAATGCGACGTAATATATTTTATTCTTTTTTTCTAATGTCCTTATAACTTTTGAAGACTAAGTGCAGAGAGTAATTATCACACACACACACACACACACACACACACACACACACACACACACACACACACACACACACACACATATATATATTTAGTGTATCGAGGCAGCAGATAACTTTCTAAACATATATTGTTAAATAAAACAGACAATAAAAGTCTATTATGTTTAATCATGAGCCGTTCTAAAATCGTAATTTGGCTTTAATTTCAGGTGAAAATAAAGACAAAAATTGTCCAACACTTGGATATTTATTTATTATGCTGGTTCTAAACTTTCAGCTCACATGAGCCATCTCCAGAGAGGTTACAGGGACGTTAACATAAAGACATCCACCATCAAAGATGATATTATCTTGTGTTGACATAAAACATTGCTATGAGACGTTAACAGTCACCGAACAGCAAACACAGTTCGTAAATTTGTAATGCGGTTCTATGACGTCACACCGCGTGAGAGACTGAAATGTTAACAGAAACATATGTCTAAATGCAATGTAATGTGTTGAGACCAGATTGAAATGTGATTTTATTAAGTGTGGATTATATATATATATATATATATATATATATATATATTGTTGTCTGTGAGGAGAAGAAGAAAATGCTTTTGAGTTCTTTTGTTTCAAAAATATCTGAGAATACACAAAAGAAGCGGCTTGATTAAATTTTTCTCGATTTAGTACATTCCCGTTTTAAATATTTGAGAAACCATCTTTAAACTTAAGTGTGCCCTCTTCAAAATGAACGGAAAAATATGAAATTAAAAAAAGAATCGTCTTATAAATATCTAATGTTCCCATATTAAAACGATCAAAAATATTTCCACAGCGTTTGTTCATTAGAATTCAATTGTTGTAAAATTCAATATTTTATGCCAAATCTTTAAAAATAAAAACATCATAGCGGTACATGTAGACGTGAAATCAGAACAACAACAACAACAACAACACTTCTCCAGAAATACATTGCGAACAATGGTAAAGAATAATAATGGTAATAAAGAAGATATTAATTTCAAACAATTTTCAGCTCAAAACGCAAAATATTTTTAGGTTTATTCTGCCTGCTTTCAAACTTTAATTGGAGTAGATAAACCATCGCCCGGTTCACACTCCACCCACGTCTATTGAACAGGTGAAGAGGCTCATCCCTTGTTTCCTGTTTAGGATGCGGTTTCCGGTTTTCTCTTTTCCAATCTTTTCACTCCTATGTAGTCCCCTGCACATCAGTGGCGTTACCGCCTTGCTCGGGGTGATATGATTAAAAAACAAAAAACAAAAAAAAACAAAAAACAAAAAAAAAAACAGTAGCAATTTTAACAATAAAGAAATGAGGGAAAATATAATTCGGAATCAAAAGTTAAGTAGTAGTAATTTAACAAAGGGAATAAGCGTGAAACAGTTATATGTTTTTTATTGGTATCACCTCGTGCAAGACAGTAAAGCTACTAAGACACAAGTGGTTATACGGTGTAGAAGAATTACGAACAGAAACATCAATAATGATCAAGAAGAGAAAAAGTAACCAAGAAGACAGTAGAGAGAGATTGACACTGCAATTAAATTTTTGCAGGTTAAAGTTGGCTGGAATGCATGAAGCCGGAAGAGAGTTCCATAAGTGAGAAGTACGAGAAAAGAAACTGTTAGCGTAGAACTTGCGGTCACATCTAGCCAGCTCAACTGTAAACTGATTAAATCTTCACACCAAACTAATACTGTCCTTAAATTCAAAAAGTCTAGCTGCCACAGCGAAGAGCTTATCCGAACAATTACCATGAAAATATTTAAAAGAAAACACATAGAGAGGCAACCTTGCGGCGGTAAGAAAGTAATTGAAGCCGAGCAGCCTGATTAGGACCGATAGTATTGCTGATTCTTCTTTGGGTTTTATCAAGAAGCTCAAGGTAAATAGCAGGAGCACTGGACAATATGTAGCAGCATCATTCTAAGCATGGATGAATGGTAGACATATATATATGTAAGATAGATTCTGGAGAGAAAAAATGTCCCACACGACACAGTGAACCAGCTTTCTTAGCAGCTGACCTAACAATGGATTCAATATAGTTTTTCTACTTTCTATCACCTTGCATATAAGTCTAAAAAACTACAAGCAGATATCGAAATGTGGATGTAAATAAATTACAAGCTTTAAAAACTGAAAAATTGGTGAAATACAATCTTCCATTCTTTATTTCATCGAATATGGTTTTGAGACTTACGAAGCCTAGCCAAGAAAATGATAATATATAAAACCCAAGCTCAGACCATTACAGACACTTTACATTTAGTGTTCCAGCTCATGTGAAATGCTAAAATTTGAAATATTGACTAAAGTAGGCAGCAATTTTACTATTTTTTAAAATGGGTGCAACACTCTTAATTTACTCTTAATTTAGTTCTCACCAGATTGAACTATTTTTCATTCATTCTATGCAAGGCGATAACGCTACTAAGATACAAGGAACTGCTGAAAGTGAAAGAGGACAAGACTTTAGGAGGAACTGGTAACAAGGGATAAACCTCTACGCCTGTTCAAAAGACGGAAATGAGTATGAACCAGACGATAGGTGAAACTTTCTACTCCTACTGAAACAGAAAAATTAAATAAATAGAAAATAGAACTTTAAGAGGGGACATTAGATGCATAGTGTTAAAGTAGAATTTAGCAGAAACCGGAGATTTAGCGCTTAAAAATATAGTATGTTAACACAGGAATTAACACTGCAAATTGACTGGCAGTTTCACGGTTTTTCTGTTATCTTCCAACCAACTTAATCTATCTATCTATCTATCTATCTATCTATCTATCTATCTATCTATCTATCTATCTATCAAGATAGCTGGCTAGCTATCTTGTTCCTTATACTATCTTTCTATCTATCTGATAGATTCAAGCCTAAGCGATTATCAGATCTGGCATAGTGCTTTGCAGTGTTTGTTGCTGTTCGAACCTAGGTAAAAGCGATGAAGTTAAATGTTGGAAGATTGAGAAAAACACAATGATTGATTGATTTGTTTAATTGACGGCATATCAACTTTTTATGGGTCATTTAATGCCGAAATTTAATTAAAATGTTTTGAACAGAATTTTCTAACATCGACTACAGATAAAATGTATTGTCAATCATTCTGCTTTAAAATTGTATTTTTGGTATTTTTCATATAAATATGTATTGTTGATATTGTTACTCTAAACATGTATTTTTATACTTTTATAGGGTTTTCTTTTTGTTTGGAGGGTTCACTATTTACCCTTAGCTGAGACCCTAACAGGGGCTACCACACCAAGTCAGGGTGAACCTGGTACCAAACTGCAGTTAAGAGCTAGTTCCACGTTCATCAAACCCTTTAATCTCCTGATCAGTTGCTTTGCTGCTGGATGTAGTTTCCCGTCATACTCTGAACTAAAACACAATAAACTCACATAGTAAGTTCGTGTATTCCCAAGGTATAGATAACTATAAGTATTGACATTTTAAATACATTGAGAAGCATTTGTCTAACCGTAAATTCTGAAAAGAAAATCAACAGCTTTTGTAAAGCCGTGTTTAATAGAGTTTTTTGGATTTTGCATTTTTTTGTGGAGCCAGAAAACAACCTAATATAATTGAAAAATCATTAGTCGATTAGCTTTGCATGTCGTTGCTAGCGAATTCGATCTTCGTTAGATTATTTGGGATTATAGATAGATTGAAGCAAGATTCGCCCATATTTATATTCTGTATAAAATAGACCCTGAAACATTTGGAAATCACTACCTGCTTTGTCTGTCGAAACAAATATTTCGTGGCTTCTGTTTTGTTAGGCCAGCGGTTCTCAATGGAGGTGCATATGGACCCTGGGGCTTCATGTAACATTACTGGGGTGCACATAAAAAAGATGGAAGAAGCATGATATATGGAAAACAAATGACACTGCTAAAAATATGCAGTACTCTGGGAAAAGCCCAGCTGTACGTTATTGCTTTTCCATCATCTTATCTTGTTGAATCGGGTTTTAATCGTGTGCATCAAAAGCCTGTAATAGACTCGACATTGTGAAAAGAGGTGATCTTTGACTATCATTGACATCGATGGAGCCGAATATAAATAAAACTCGCAGAACAGCATCAACCACTGGGATTTCATCGAATAAATCTGCACTTATTTACATTATTCGGATTGCTGTCCTGTCTTTGTTGTCATATACCACGACGTTTCGATCGTTATATGCTCCGACTATCTTCAGGTGATTGGTATTTTTAACTGAACCCCATGTTTCGCTCACTGGGGTAAATTGTTTTCGTTCCATGATTCATGTCACTTACAGATGTCTCAGTTATCTCCATTTAACTCAAATCTGTAAGTTTTTGTTTACTACTGCCGTAATCAGGTATTGAACTCACAACTCTTTGGGTCAAGTTACTGGATGCAACCAACACTTTCATTCAAAATTCCAATGTTGCATAGAATTTAGTTGTTAAATAGAAGTCTATTTTCAATAAATTAGTTTTACGTCAAAATAAAGCATATAAATTTACTATTTATATAATACAATTCTTAAACTTATTAGTAAAAAGTAAAATAAGCTTTTTTCATCAAATGGTTCCGGGGTGGGGGGGGTCGTCCGAAAAAATCAAGAGTAAAAGTCCACTGAATTAGAATAAATATGAAGAAAAAACGAATAAAGATCTTGTATTTTAATAAAAGAAAATTTCATTGACTGAACGGTTAGAGATACTGTTGGTTGAAATTAATAGAATCTCTTTATTAAACACCTTTCCAGCAAATTAGACATATCAAGTCCAATGACTGTTATCGCTTTTTCTAGTATTAATGAAGCTGTCCTTTCAAACACTTTGTTTCTGGTTGTATGGTAAGATAACAGTTTGCTTATATCATTATTTTCTTTTCTAGGTACATGTGTAGCTCATTTTTGTTATTTTTGATAGACAGACAAAGATATAAAAAGATAGATATATAAAGAGATTTGAACAGAGACCGAAGTATGCAGTAATTGTGAAATTAACTGTTTTCATACAGGAAACATTTAACATTCATTGACATCGTTGCTGTCGGTCGAAATTTATGTAATCTTTTTCTTAAATCAGTTTTTTTTATAGAAAATCTAGACAGATCTAAGAAAATGTTATCTTTCTTTCTGGTATTGAAACCTTTTGTTTTTGGTAGTGTGGAAAGCTAATATTTTGATTATGTCCTTATTCTACTTGCATGTGTTGCCTATTCGTGCTTTTGCTACAAGAGTTCAACTGATGTGATGTTTAATGAATGATCGTCATCTTTAAGATTAGTAGGATTAATTTGTTTGAAGCTATTTTTTTACAATGAAGTTCAATCCGTATAAGTCCAAAGAGTCACTCGAGCTAGAGGGTTTCAGAATAAAAGGGACAGTTTATGCGGATATTTGTGGAAGATAATGGTTTATTCTAAACTTGAATAGATTCAGACTGGAGTAATCGAGGAAGCATCCTCTTGGGAGTCGGTTCCATAAATCAGCGAATCGTGAGAATAAGCTGCTTGAACGGAACTTACATCTCCCCATTGAAATACAGAAGAAAAGAGGGTGGTTCACTTTAATGTGCGTAGCATGGTGGGTCTTAGCCGTGAAAGTTAGGACTGGTGGAACTAAGGAATGTAGTTTATCAGAATACCTTCAATGAAAATAGCGATAGAACAGCAAGAAACTTACGACAATTCGTCTGTGAGAAAAGGGGATGTAGAGTGGAAAATAATTCGTCACCTGTAAGGATGCGAAAACGCTTTTGGACCCTATCGAGACTGGAAATTGAAGACTGTGTAGCTCCTGTCCATATATGGCAGTTGTACTTAATTTTCGGCTTGATATAACGGGAGGGGCCAGGTACTTCCTGGAGAGGTAAAGGGAACTTACTATTTTTCAGCCTCTTTAGCGATGGATCTCTTGAGTTCCACTTGAGGTGTGGGTTGAGTACGAGTTCCACTTGAGGTCTAGGTTGAGTTTAAATCCCAATAGGCACTCAAGGCACTGAACCATCCAGAGGGAACATCAGTTCATCGCGACTGGGGTATCTCTAATTCGAGAAACGATCATAGAGAGAAGGTAGTTATTGCTATTCTTGCAAATACATACTATAAACTGACGTAGGACGCCTTCTGTAGAGCAACCGAAATAGTCTATATGAATGCTTATCACAAGTTAGTTAGACTCGCAATCCATTGCAAGTAAATTTGATATTAATGTCATAGATGCAAAAAATTGACAGATTAATCTAATGCAAGCACTGCTTTACAAATGGTGTTGATTTTTCTTTAAAATTCATAATTAGAACCATGGTTTGTAAAGATGTCAATTTTGAGAGTTATTTTACTTTGGGAGTACTACATATTTTACAAGTCCCCAAGAATTACTGTATTGAGCTAAAATTAATATTACCACACATTGTTATACTAAAAGCATTGAATTAAAAATAATATATAATGCATCTTGTGCTTGCGAGATGATTTACAGAGATTTATCCGAAAATATGAATAATTATCATAATTAAATATTGAAATTTAGTTGAAGGAGTACTTACTTACTAAATGTAATTCTTTTTAACAATCATTCGCACTTAAATTTCTTTCTTTCTTTTATTCTTTGTTTAATTATTTGTTTGATTGGATCTAAGTTGCTTGGGTAATTGAGTATTTCCGATTGGCGTCAGTGAACGTTATTTAAGACGACATGAAAGCACTTCAGATTGGCTTTCAGCACCTGTAGATTTTACAAGTAAACAAATGCATTGATTACTTAAAGTGAAGACAATCAATTGTGCAATTTTAATTAGTAAAAACCTTTTATTACTTTTATGACATATTGATTTTAAATGGGGAGCGATGCTGACCAATTTTCCTATTTCTTACATTTTAAAAATGTCAATTCATAAATATCTGTCGCGGTCGATTTCTTTCTTTTTGTTGCTTTATCTCTTCATATCTATCTATATATTTGAATTAAGTTCATTACCTTCACTTACGCGCAAATAGCCTTGGGAAATCCACCTCTTCTCCCCCAACCTCTGTGTTAATTACTAAGACTAAATTATAATTATCCAAAACAATATCTTATAATCTTAGAATATCTATCTATCTATCTATCTATCTATCTATCTATCTATCTATCTATCTATCTATCTATCTACTTGGTTATTTTACTTTTTTTTCTTTTCTTTCTATTTCGGCCTGTTCATATCTATCTATCTATCTATCTATCTATCTATCTATCTATCTATCTATCTATCTATCTAGCTATCTATCTATCTATCTAGCTATCTGGTTCTTTTCATTTTTTCCTTTCTTTCTATTTCGGCCTGTTCATATCTATCTATCTATCTATCTATCTATCTATCTATCTATCTATCTATCTATCTATCTATCTACTTGGTTCTTTTACTTTTTTTCTTTTCTTTCTATTTCGGCCTGTTCATATCTATCTATCTATCTATCTATCTATCTATCTATCTATCTATCTGTTTTTTTTCATTTTTTCCTTTCTTTCTATTTCGGCCTGTTCATATCTATCTATCTCTCTATCTATCTATCTATCTATCTATCTATCTGGTTCTTTTCATTTTTTCCTTTCTTTCTATTTCGGCCTGTTCTATATCTATCTATCTATCTATCTATCTATCTATCTATCTATCTATCTATCTATCTATCTATCTACTTGGTTCTTTTACTTTTTTTCTTTTCTTTCTATTCCGGCCTGTCTATCTATCTATCTATCTATCTATCTATCTATCTATCTATCTATCTATCTATCTATCTGGTTCTTTTCATTTTTTCCTTTCTTTCTATTTCGGCCTGTTCATATCTATCTATCTATCTATCTATCTATCTATCTATCTATCTATCTATCTATCTATCTGTTTTTTTCATTTTTTTCCTTTCTTTCTATTTCGGCCTGTTCATATCTATCTATCTATCTATCTATCTATCTATCTATCTATCTATCTTTTCATCTGGTTCTTTTCATATTTCGGCCTGTTCATATCTATCTATCTATCTATCTATCTATCTATCTATCTATCTATCTATCTATCTATCTACTTGGTTATTTTACTTTTTTCTTTTCTTTCTATTTCGGCCTGTTCATATCTATCTATCTATCTATCTATCTATCTATCTATCTACTTGGTTCTTTTACTATTTTTCTTTTCTTTCTATTTCGGCCTGTTCATATCTATCTATCTCTCTATCTATCTATCTATCTATCTATCTATCTATCTATCTATCTATCTATCTATCTATCTATCTGGTTCTTTTCATTTTTTCCTTTCTTTCTATTTCGGCCTGTTCATATCTATCTATCTATCTATCTATCTATCTATCTATCTATCTATCTATCTATCTATCTATCTATCTATTAGAATTGTAACATACTTGTGAAACTAACAAATTTTGAACCTTGTGCAAAAATGCTATGGAGTCGAACCAAGCTAATGTGTTTAACAAGCGCAGTCATTCTACTTGTTACGGAAACCACAGCTGAAACACGTAGCGCGTTGAGGTTGTAGACCTATACTCCACAGGCGGGAGGAGAGCCTTGCAGGAATAACACACAACGTAAAATATCTATCTATCTATCTATCTATCTATCTATCTATCTATCTGTTTTTTTCATTTTTTCCTTTCTTTCTATTTCGGCCTGTTCATATCTATCTATCTATCTATCTATCTATCTATCTATCTATCTGTTTTTTTTCATTTTTTCCTTTCTTTCTATTTAGGCCTGTTCATATCTATCTATCTATCTATCTATCTATCTATCTATCTATCTATCTATCTATCTTAATATTTTAATTTCTTTCATATGTGCCAGATAATTATTTCACAGTGCAAAACTATATAATGTTTAACAGTAAGCAAACCAAAAATAAGCAAACTACAAAAATGTATGTGTATTTTAGCCTGTTACACGGTTACATGACAAAATTGTCGTAGGTAAATCGTTAATTTGAACGACGCTTTGTTGTAGAGCTTTCGTAGCCCAATTTGCAAAGCAGTGTTACACAAAAACAGACCTGCATGTATTATTGTTTCTGTTATGTTTTTTATCCTTGCTTCTGACTTAACAGTCATAAAATAAGCCAGTCATCCATATAAGTGCCATACATGATACACGCCTTGAGCGATCATGTCTCGAAAGAGAGATGACCGACTGGGCAGAAGATTACCCCACAGTAGGTTGCCATTGCTTTCTGTGGTAGAGTGGTTGCCAGCCAAGGCTATAGAACCTAAGCAGTCCTATTATTTAACCCATAAGTAGAGGGAAGAGACGGATTAAATATTTTTCAAGGGTATTTGTGCGTAAGTGAATGCAAGCAATTCAACTGGAATTCGAAATCGGCTCCCCGATTTGTTGTTCCGAGTCGATATCCACTGCACCACAACGAACATCCCATAAAATAAAGATAAACATAAAATGAGACATCCAATACATAACAAACTATAACCACAACAGGAAAAATGGAAATAGAAAAATAATTTGGTACACACCTCCTTTCAACCAAATGATAAACACCAAGCTAGGGCAAAAGTTCCTGAACTTAATCAAAAAACATTTCCCCACCAATAACCCTCTTAGTAAAATCTTCAACAAAAATACACTTAAACTAAACTACAGTTGCATAAACAACCTAGAAAAAATCATAACAAACCATAACAAATATATCCTAAATCAACACGCAGATCAGAATAAAATCGACTACCAAAATACAATAAAAGACAACAATAAAAACATGTGTAATTGTAGAAACCCTAGCAACTGCCCACTACAAAATAAATGTAAAATAAACTCAATAATCTATCAATGCAACATAACATCAATTGAAAATCCCACTATAAATAAAGTGTATATCGGATCAACTAAGAACACTTTTAAGCAGCGCTGGTACATGCACTTAACTTCATTCAAAAACAACTTATACCGAAACCAAACGTCCCTTTCTACATACTTTTGGAAGCTAAAGGATTCAAAGCAGAAACCCAAAGTAAAATGGAAAATCCTAGAAAAAACTAGATCTTGCAACTCACTTGACGACATCTACTCTTCATGTTTAAGTGAAAAGCTACACATTCTAAGGTACCCCAACAGTAGCGAACTATTAAACCGTAGAGACGAATTAGCAGTATTATGCAAACATCGCAAATATTTCTCGTTAAAATTTAAATAAACAAAAAAGCACCCCACCCACACGCCCCCCAAATGCAATAAATACACATAATCAACCCTATTAATAAATAGAACAAAACACGTAGAAATAAAAGACAACAAACCCCACACCACACCAACAATAAGTCCAGCTGCCTGTAAATGGTAGAAAAATAAAAGAAACTATCGACACTGCAAAAAAACAAAAAAACATATATCCCAATACAAAATAACCTGAACTAAACGAAAAAGTGACCTGCGCAAAACTAAATAACACATATCCTCCTTTAAACCAAATAGCAGCACCTTAAGAACCATAAAAGAATCGACTAGACCATCCAAAAATCACACACCACTCATATCATTAAGTACGACGCCACTACTACTACATCCAGACAAGATAAATAGGAAACCTGTCCTGAACTAAGCAATCTCTCCCAACCCCTAACTCTAAGACTACAATATGGCCAACAGAATCAAAATAAGCTCCCAACCCCACTTTCACTTAAAAAGCATATTCATCACAAATAAACCGTTTTCCACCAGATAATTTTCATTCTAACTTCATCACCCGAAGAGAAGCACATAAAAAAAGGGTTAGCTCCGAAACGCGAAAATATTTGTGTAGTGATACTATGAATTTATAAACCATTGTAACAACTATTACAATATAACGCTCTACGTTTGTATCGAGCACTCTTTATAAAAGTAAATGCATGAACAGAAGGTTAAAAAACCTACGAGTTCCACAACTTTGTTACAATATATATATATATATATATATATATATATATATATATATATATATATTCAAACATGTTTCATTGATTAATATTGACATGTTATGCCTATTTTTTATACTCATAATATTTAGTTCTCTAATTAGCTTCTTGGTGTTAAGTTGAAATTCATCAAGTACAGCAGCGTCGTTTTTCTTCCCCAATTACTTTCTTCCGAGATCATCCTCACTGGTTAATTGCGAAGACAACCTTATTGTAACTGTTATTGCTGTGATGGCCAGTTTTGAAAAGACGCTTGAACTAGGTCTGTTATATATATGATGAATGGTTGTATATATATACGATTGAGCTCTCTAGAAAAGAAAAAATTAAAAACACGTTCCACTTCTGCGATATATGTGCGACTGAGTTCTTTCGGTGACTGGCATGTGTATACATTGCTTATGCACTACCTGTTAAAATTTCCCTACCCTGATTATATGCGCCTATGGTTGATGAGGTAGCGACTCCAACTGACACCAAATCGGTCGAGTTTCGATCCCGGCCAGAAGCAAAATGGATGTGTCTAGCCACACTGATGAGCTGCGAAACAGGCTTGTATGTAGATGACTAATATATATATATATATATACATATATATATATATATTGTCACAATATTTAGCTCTACTTTTTACCGAGCACTATTTATAAAAGTAACTGCTTGAACAGTGGGTTTTAATCTACATGTTCTTTTACCTTCTTATAACTTGTCTTCTTAAATCATATCAATAATTTAATGACCACATGCTGTCATAAAAAAATACTTACTTAAATTCTTAGACCCAGATTGGTACAGATTTCTCCATACGTTTGTCAGTTTCTTTTTCCTCTTTCTTCCTTATGTTCCCTTTTCTTTCTTTCCTCTGCAAATATTACTTTTAACAATTAAGAATTAAGCCCCTTTGATTTCTGCTTCCTGCACTGTTCAATTTTTAATTTTTTACTTTTTAATTTAAATGTAAATTTAAATTCTATATTTATTTAAAATTTTAATTTTGTATTGTTTTTTTTTTTTTATAATCGTTTCACCCCAAGCAAGGCAGAACTGCCACTGGTGCGCGGGGGGGAGGTGGTTACATAATGAAAGAAAGTGAAGAAAGAGGAGAACAGGTCACAGTAGGTGTCGAAGAATGGATAAAAGAAGGACGGATATATTGGTGGGAAGAGAGCTAGAAGATAAGAATCAAGGAGATAAGCGATGACAATTGACGTTGCAGTTAAACTCTTGGAGATTGTAGCTATCAGAGGAACAAGAATACGGAAGGGAGTTCCACATGCGGTAAATTCGCGAGAAAAGAAGCTGAAGAGTAGAAGTTGTGGTTATACCTGATTGTTTTTACAGTAAAAGGGTGGGGCCTTGTTGCAAGTTTAATAGTTCAAGTAAATTTGCGTAGCGGGGACACCAAGGAGCTAAGCTCATCGGAGCAGATTCCATGAAAGTATTTGTGAAAGGAAGTCACATGTCGTCGGTGAGACAGAGACTGGAGTCAGGCCTCCAGGTTAGGATCTACATTGCATATTCTTCTTTGGATCTTGTCGAGAACACTAAGGTGAATAGCAGGGGCGCCCAATCAGATGTGACAGCAATATTCAATGCACGGGCGGATGTTAGATTTGTAAATGTGCATAATGAATTCTGAAGAGAAGAACTTCTTGGCCCGACACAGGCACTCGATATTCTAGCACTAGATTTAGCATTTAGTTCGATGTAGTCTTTCCACTTAAGGTCAGCTGAGAGAGCGAGACCGAGGAGGCGCAGTGTATTGCGCTTATGGATCTAGCGTGATCCATGCTGATGTCGCGTAGAAAGATTGTCTATGGTGGTTAAAGGATTCGTTTTGAAAGCATTAAAATTTACAGGCCATTTCTTACCCGAGTCCACCACTGACTGGAGGTCCTTTTCGAGAGCAGCAGCAAGGTCTGTTTTGTCTGCATCGGCAGATCTAGATATAATATTATAATATTTTAATTTTTAAAATTTTATGTTTTTGGATTTACGCCCCCTTACTTTCTTCTCCCTGCATTTTAATATGTTTTATTTTTTTTATTTAAATTTTAAATTTTAATTATAAATTTTAATATTTTATTTACATGTAATCTTAGAATATTTAAAATTTTAATCTTGTTATTCAAAAAGCTGTACTTTAATTTTAAAAGATTTAATTCCCATGAACATCGAGTGAACTTAAATTCACATCTTATAAAATTGTTAATTTAAAATATGTACCTGATGATTGGTTAATGCCCGAAACTCTGAGTCGTTCTATAGACGTAGAACAATATATATATATATATATACTAAGATTTTGTTCATAACAAAATTAGACCAGTACACATTTGTATTAAAAAGTGCTCAATACAATTTTAGGACTTTTGAATATTTTAGATTTGTAAACGAGTTATTATGCAACCTAGGTTTCTACCACTTGGTGTCTTCAGACGATTTACAATAACTTATAGCAATAAATTATTATAATAAGTTATTGTAATAAGTTATTATGATAAGTTATTGCGAATCGTCTGAAGCCACCACATGGTCGAAACCTAGGTCACGTAATAACTCGTTTACAAATGTTAGCTCAGAGGTAGAATCGCCGACTGACCCCAATTCGGTCGGCTTCAGTCCTGGGTTAAAAGCAATTGGAGTCTAACCGTACTGATGAGCTGTGATACAGCGAAACAGATCTGTCTCCGGATGACTATATATATATATTAAACAATTATTGTTTAGAGTCAAATTAGACCAGTAAACAATTGTATAAAAAAGTGCTCAATATACATTTAAAGAAAGAAAAAAGATAAAGATTTAACATGTTTTCAGCCTTTTGGTATCATTAGACGTTATAGACTAATTTCCTAACGCTTTATTTTTGAAAACCCAACATGAAGTTTAAAACGCTTAACAGGAAGTTCAAAATAATGGGAGGAGTAAATGATGACTACCGAAATGGTATTGTTCATACTTTCATCTGGGTTTGTACAAAAATGTACTTTCTAATGTGTATACACCTGGACACGATTTCAGACCTTTCATTTCGTAATCTTTCTTGTTTTGGAAACGATACTCTAGCCAACTTTTCTTCTTGGTACAATCTGCAGACATCGCTGTTAGGGACCTCCAATAAATCGATGAAACAAAAACCCAGCATAGTATGAAGAAAAAAGGCCCCAAACTTAATAAAAACGAAGTTTTTCCATCAAAATGTTTATGTTATTATTATGAGGAAAGATCAAAGTATTTTTCAGTTATTTTTAACAAAAATTTAAATTCTTTCTAACATGTTCGAAATTTTGGTAAAAAAATCTTGCTTTGATTTTCATTAGCGAGTAACCAGATTGTTACGAGAATTTATAATGGATTATGTAATATTACGTAACTCGTAAAATTTTAGATTCCAGCCAATATAATTTCTGTTTGAAATACACCAGAGTATTTTGCTTAATGAAAATAGTAAATCTAATCATTTAGCTTTCAATTAAAACTAAAATAAAAGTTTCAAAAAACTTTTTAAAAAATTCAATATAAAAGTTAGATATCGAAAATGAGACGAAGTACCTACTGTAGATGTATGTACAATACTATTTCGCTACTCTTGACTTACTCCTCCCCTTTTTTAAAAGTTTCTGTTATGCGTTGTAAACTCCGATATGATTGCTATGGAGCAGTGGTTAGCGGGTTAATATTGTAAACCATTTGAAATTAGTTCGATCCTAATTAAAAAAATAGCAATCGTAGTAATGCTCAATAAAAAAAAAAAATTAAATTGAGCATTACTAAGATTGTTATTCTGAAATACGGTAGGTGGTTTTCCTGTAGTATTTTCCACTGGTTTTATAATTTAAAATTTTCCTTCTATATGGTGCGTCAGAAATGTCTCCCAGAAATACTTCTCACATAATAGTAAAACATTAGTATCAGTGGTATCTTCATCAAGTTAATGACTTACCACTATGTGGAGGGTATTTCTGCCGCGCCCTGTATTAGTCTGGTTGTCAATCGAGGCTAGGGAACTTATTCTGCTCCGTAATTTGTTAATAGTTTCATGTAATGAAGAGAGGAGATATATTCATGCCGTTCTTAAGAGTATTAGTGCAACATGAGAACAAACTCTCTCAGCTAAAATTTGAACTCGTTTCCCCATGTTCATTTTTTAACACTGTTAACCGTTAGTACACTGGCATCTGTTAAAGTAACGTGTGTAAATGGACACGCAAATGCGCAAGATTCGTATTTTGGAATTGTGGCTATCACATTTATCTGAATCATTCAAGACGGTGTTTATGAGACTGACTGCATAACCTGATTTCCCGAGCCTCACAAATCTTGTCATGACTTGGGAAGACCAACATAGCGAGAATAAAATTGATGATATGTAATGTCCCGGCCCTTACTGAATTTGTATGATAAATAAATATTAAAATTTTTAATATTTATTTTTCTATTTAGAAAACAAAACAAAAAACAAAACAAAACAAAAAAACAAACAAACAACACAAAAACAGACACGCTGCCTACCGAGACATCGTTCATTTGTTTATATATATATATATATATATATATATATATATATATATATATATATATATATAACATAGTACACTTGGTATGTAATCCGGGTAAATCCGGGTAAATTCCAAAAGAGACGAACTCGAGAGAACTCAATGTTAAATTCATTTATTTAATTTAACAGAGTAATATTTTATATATCAAGGATTTTCTATTATTACCTGGGACTATTACCAAGGTAATAATAGAAAATCCTTGATATATATATATATATATATATATATATATATATATATATATATATATATCACAGACTTTTTTTTAATTTATATATCAATGTGCGTTGTGATGAAGTGGATATAAAAATACCCTTATAAAATATTTACCAAATACCCTTGGTAAAGGTATTCATTCGTCTCTCTCCTCTAGCTATAAGTTAAATAACAGGACACATTGGCTTCTATAGCCTTGGTTGGCAATAAGTCTACCGCATAAAATAATGGCAAACTACTACGGGCAGATCTTCTGCCCAGTCAGTTATATCTCATTGAAGATATGATTGCCCAAGCAAGTATTATGTGTGGCACTTTACTGAACTGTAAAGTATCAGTCTATATCACTATATTCATGCCTAACACAGTCTATTTATTTATATCCCCGTTGCTTCTTATCTATCTATCTATCTATCTATCTATCTCAGCCTGTGCATAATCTATCTATCTATCTATCTATCTATCTATCTATCTATCTATCTATCTATCTATCTATTCACAAGAGTCAGCTTACATCGCAATCTATCTAAGCATATTAGGACACTTCGTGGTGGTGTAATGGCTAGCAAGCTTGTCTCGCTAGAATCATTACAATTGAGTAGTGAGTTCGAGTCTCACCGGGTGTCCCATACTTTCGGCCTTGTGTCACAACTAAGCGACGCTTAGAAAATAACCTATCTAAACATGTTAGGGCACAAGCTCGTGTCGTGGATCAGTTTTCTTGTGTCGTATCTAAGCTTGACCATATAGCCAGTAATACCAATAATATAGAATGATCCCGAGTCCTATAGCATGATACTGGTTTTCAAGGTAAGGAATATATTATCAGTTGTAAGTCCATCAAAGTCTTCTATGTTATGCATGTATCTGAGTGTTGTGTGCACAGTGATGTAATGCTTATTAACATGGAAAATCAGAATTGGAATAATTTTTTTTTATTTATAAGTGTTTCACCCCGAGCAAGGCATGTCACTGCCACTACTGCGCAGGGGGCTACATAGAGTGGAGAAAGGATGATTAAATATAGGAAATGTCAGAAGGTGGGTGATAGGCGGGTAAGGATACCGAGAATGAGGGTTGGGTAGATGAGAGTGTTCTGAGAATAATTGGGAGTTAGTGTGATAGGAGGTGTCTATTGACCCTACATTTAAACACCTGGAGATTGTAGCTGTGGGGAAAGCAGACATGTGGAGGGGAGTTCCACAGGCGGGAAGCGCGAGAAAAGAAGCTGTTGGAGTAGAATTTACGGTTACATCTTATTTGTTTAACTGTAAAAGGGTGGGACCTAGTTGCTAATCTAGTATCTCGTGTAAATTCGTGCTTAGGCGGCACCAGTGATCTAAGCTCATCGGAGCAGAAGCCATGAAAGTACTTGTAGAAGAGGCACAGGGAAGCCACATCACGCCGGTGAGAGAGTGGTTGCAGCCGGTTTGCCAAGTCAGTATCAACCACGTTACAGATCCTCCTTTGTATTTTGTCAAGAAGCCCAAGGAGAGCAGCAGGGGCACCTGACCAGATATGGCAGCAGTATTCAATACATGGGCGGATGGTAGATTTGTATATGTGCAAAATAGATTCAGGTGGGAAAAACTTCCGGGCCCTGCACAGAGAACCGACTTTCATAGCAGCAGATTTGGCAATGGATTCGATATAGTCATTCCATTTGAGGTCCGCCGAAAGTGTAAGGCCAAGGAGGCGTATGGCTGATTTCAGTCTTAATGACAAAGAGTTTAAGAGAAGAAAAAAGCTTAAGTTTCTAGGATGAGGAGCTATTATGGTTTACATTATTTGCTTTCAATTTTTTTCCTTATTTTTGTTTTTATTATTATAACGTGTCTGTCTTCGTACTCTGCAACTTAATTCCTGTATAACCTGCAGCGAATTTCGAACAGGAACCTTTTTTTAATCTCCGGTGGTAGATTGTTCTTGTTTCACTGTTCATGTTTTGTTCTTATTTAATACTATTCACTTATTGCTCGTAGGCAGTAGCAACAATAAGATAGAAGTCAAGGCGAATGCAGTCAAGTATGTTAGTAATAGTCAGAAGAATATCAGGGTTAATTCTTCAAGTTCTAGATTCGGGATTGTCCACCAGATAATAGCCTAGTGAATGAAAACGATATTTCGTGAGTCTGGTGGCATAGTAATTACGAGTTAAATGGATGGAGTTATACGGAGTTACAGTGGTTAGATCGACGGACACTTGAAGAAGGCCAGGCACACCGGTCGAAATGTGGCGATAACAAAATAGAGGCTATCAGTTTGACTGTAAATAACGACAATTAAATATGAAGAGCCATGTATGTCTTTACCCATATGTTTTTATGTGGATTAAATATCTAAGACTACTTATATTTGGCTATTAATTGCGTTGTTCAACTGTATAGTTATATATATTATGTTGGCAGAATAAAAGGTTTTCTCTCTGTTCATATCTTTCACACTGTAAGTTACGCATGCGTGGTGATTGAAAAGTAACTCCCTATTTTATCTATTAATGACCAGCCAGGAATCCTGACTTGAAACCCTGTGACGTTTTTTGGTGGGGTTGGTTAAAGGAGAGCGTCTACTATACGAAACCAATACGTTCGAAGAACTTGAAGGGCGAATACAAGAGTTTATGCCTTCCACATCACAAGAGGTCCTGATGAAATCGACGTGATTCCTGGGCGGCTCGAAAGGCTGGTAGCGAAATCTAGTTCTCATATCGAAATTTTAAATAAAATCACAAGCTAAATGCTTTCCCCTATATTCATTATATAAAATTTTAAAAGTTTTCTTTCCATCTTGCTAAATTCATGTAGATTTTTTTCATTGTGCTTCCATCACGTCTGTTATTAAATATCCCACATTATGATAACAGAAAGTCTGCCAAGAAGCGTTGAAAAACCTGAACGCAAATTTACTGTGGATTAAAACGCGTCAAAAATATTTTTCAATTTGTCATAAATCTTTTCATGCAAAACTTTTCTTGATATATTCATATATCGTATGCATGTAAGTAATCTGTATATGTGGGTTGAAGCAAAAGTATCTTTTTATCTATTTACAGATGAGCGCGTAGCGTAACGGCTATTAACGCAGGAAGTGGGATTTGCGTGTCGAGTTCAAATACTAGTCGAGGTGGCTGCGTTCACTTTCGCATAATTATCATGGACAAGTATGAATTCATCATTATTTTATGTATGTATGTATGTATTTCTGACCACTCGGATGCCTGTCTACTAGGGAGGCTAGCTAATCCCCTTTGCAGACACCTGCTCAGGCAAATTTTGTTTTTGTTTAACACCCACAGAGCTAGCTGTAGTTTATACTGCAACTATGCTGAATGGGCCTTAGTTATAGCTTCTAGCGTGAATAATAGTATGAACAAGGCCAGGACGCTCAAACCATCGGTCACGATGACTTGTGTCTTCGAGCTAGCACAACTATCGACGGCTTTCAAAATGTTCCGCCTACCTAATTTCACTAACAAGACTTGGATCAAGCCATGACATGGCTTTCAGACGCGATAACATCAAAAAGTCACCTTCCTGCCAAATGAACATTAGTGAAATTCGAACTTGACCTCATGGTCAGAAAGCGAATGTTCAAACCACTCAGCTACACACCAATTCCATTTTTATAATAACATCGTAAACAGAGCTCTATTTATATCTTTGGTTAGCAACGAGTCCAAGATAAAAAAAAAAAAACCCAAAAAACAAAAAAGAAAAAAAAGAAAAAAAAAAAACAGCCAGTCGGGTTTGGGCTAGCAACTCCATTCCTTAAAAAAAAAACTAGTTGCTATGGAATCCCCAGTAGCAATATCTACGATATCTAGCGTTGTAAGTCAGTGATCTTATATTCCACAGGGAAGTCTTACAGGCGTAACATATGACACAAGATCTATCTATCTATCTATCTATCTATCTATCTATCTATCTATCTATCTATCTATCTATCTATCTATCTATCTTTGTTCTTTTCTGATCTATCTATCTATCTATCTATCTATCTATCTATCTGGTTCTTTTCATTTTTTCCTTTCTTTCTATTTCGGTCTGTTCATATCTATCTATCTATCTATCTATCTATCTATCTATCTATCTATCTATCTATCTATCTATCTTTTATCACCTCTCAACAAATGATTTAACAGGCATGCATGTATTTTAGTACCATATGTGGCAAACAATTATTTCCCCGTGCAAACCTATATTCATTTTAGTGACTTAATTTATAATTATCCACATTGCAATATTAACATATATGTACAGATATGCCAAAAATTAACGGACAGCAGTATGCAAAGATAATGGTTGGTGGCGGCACCGTACCTTGACGTCATGGAAACGTCCAGACCTGTACCAATTGTTCTTTGACGTCAAAGAGAGAGTATGAATACCGGCTAGGCTGCTCATGGCAGGATGATGTAACTGATGACAATGCATATAACCATTTGAAATTGTGGTGACACTGGGCATCTTTACATAATCTCGCAGGTGCACCGGTAATACTTGATGGAAGATATTATCGCTACGGTGGACAGCGCAGTGGCTGATCTCGTGTTCTTAATGATCGTGCCCAGAGGCGTCGAGTTAAAACTGTCTGCAGTAACTGACAAAAGACCCTATCTCAAATCACATCCATATTCAATGCAGACGGTTATAGCTGTATATCCTCTAGGTCAGTTACATGTTTTTTAGTTTCAGAGGGATATGGAAACAGAAGATTCAGTAAAGTTCAGCTTTCAACATCGTGACACCAAACAGATGTCCCTAATCGAATTCTGGAAGATTGACAAGGTATGATGTAGTTCGATAAGTCATAGTTCCAGGTTTTTCTGTCTCGTAATAGATTTTGGTCCTTGCGGGGACCCCATGAGACCATGAAGTCCATTTGTCAACGTGGTTCTGTGCATGGTCGTGGTTTTTATAACATTATAGGGTGTGTTCATGTGGCTAAATTTAAACCCGCTGGTCTGCTTAAATACGTTACTGGTTAATGTTGCACTGTTTCTTGATAATTTCTATTAATTCATAGACTCCATGTTTTCCAACAGCAATGCGTTATTCTTGAAGGATAATGCACCGTGTTATGGGGTTCAAATTACCCAGAATTTTTAAAGAGCATTCTTGAGACTTCTGACAAATAGTGGGGTTACAATATTCTCTTTAAGGGACGTTGTGGAATCCCTAAATCTATAAATATCAGGGAGCTATGGACAAGTTGGCCAGGATCCAAAATCCTCCTTGTGGAAGAGATGCTAAGACGGGTTACTAAACTTCTCAGGATAAGAAGAGGTTTTACATGATGCTAGAAATCCAGACTATGACTTTTGGCACGTCAATGTATATATATTGATACCGGTAATTTTATATACATTGACTGTATTGCTGTTACACTCAGTTGAATGTTGATGATATAATAGGTTATAGGAATTAAGTAGTCATGGAAGAGGGTTTGCTCACCGACTCAGTTCTCCGTTAGCTAATATAGCATGCCAACGAGAGTAAACTTTTGATTAGGTATCTTGATTTGGTACTGATTACAATTATATCTTATTGCAAGCCAACTCAAAATCCAAAGAAGGATCTGTAATGCAATAGGTCCTGATATGGCGTCTCAATTCTAGTCACTTTCTCACTTCCCTCTTTTCTATAAATATAGTCATGACAATTGTTTTAATCATCTTTCCTATTTGATACTTCGACCATATGAATTGAAGTAAAAGATTGGAAACTATGTATCATTGTTTTACTGCTGAATGAACTAAATGTAACCGTAAATTCTCTTCTAATAGATTTTTCTTTGACACTTCTCGCCCGTGGAACTCTCTTCCGGTTTTTTTCTTCCTTGTCGCCTACAATCTTCAAATCGTTAAACACAATATGAATCGCAATCTTCTGCCTTCCTGCTCTTTTACTGACCTTTCTACCCACTAAAGTCTTATTCTTTTTCACACCCATTAACACCTTGCATATTAGTAACATTATTACCTTGATTGGGGTGAAATGATTAAACAAATAAAAAAAAGAACGAATATTAATACATGCATAATCATTTATCGAAGGAAGACTTTTAGAAACAGTAATACATTTGAACATAATCCGAATAAATAAATCAAAACGAACTCGTAAATGAGGTTGCGTATAAAAGCAGTCTTCCGTAGCGAATGGTTTTTCCATCTGTGACCCTGGCACACGTATTTAGGGACATGAGCAAAATACGTAAAAACCAAACACGCCGTCATATTTTTCATGGACAAATTGACATGATGGAATCGGCAATCTGAGTTCGAATGCCAGCCGAAAGTGAATTGAAAAGACATTAATCCATTTTTTCCTCTTGAGCTCTGTTTCGTAGTCAGATATTTTGACAAGTAGAGGGACGTGGTAACCTCATCATCCTCGGTGCGAAAACAAACCGGCAAGCTACTGCACAATTTTGCACTGAATGTCACCATGAACCACAACTACAACAAGGGTGGGTCGATAACAGCAGTGCAAAATGCGCTAATGAAATAAATAATGACGATAAATATTCGACCCATGCTTTTCCATTTAACGTTACATATGACGTCATATCGAACTGATAGCAATTCCAATTTTACTGATCTAAAAACGTTATGATTTAGTCAAAATATTGTTTACCATACCGACAACATTCACTTCTTAATCATCGCTGAGACAGTCGAAAGTACTTTTTTTTAAAATCATTTCACCCCAAGCAAGGCATTCCACTGCCACTATTGCGCATGGAGCTACATAGGGGAAGGTAAAGAGGAGGATTGGTTAAATGTAGGAAATGTCAGAAGGAAGATGATAGATGGGTAAGGATACCGAGGATGAGGGTTGGGCAGATGGGAAGAGTGTTTGAAAGAATGGGAGCGAGTTAGTGTGTTAGGAGGTGTCTATTGACCTTACATTTAAACTCCTGGAGATTGTAGCCGTCGGGGAAGCAATCATGTGGAAGGGAATTCCAGAGTCAGGAAGTGCGATAAAAGAAACTGTTGGAGTAGAAGTTGCGGTTGCATTTTATCGGTTTCACTCAAAGGGTGGGTTCTAGTTGCTAATCTAGTTTCTCGCGCAAATTCGTATCTAGGGAGCAGCAGGGATCTAAGTTCATCGGAGCAGAAGCCGTGGAAGTATTTATAGAAGAGACACAGGGAAGCCACGTCGCGCCGGTGAGAGATAGACTGCAGGCAGTCTGCCAAGTTGGTATCGATCACATTACAGACCCTCCGCTGTACCTTGTCGAGAAGGCCAAGGAGAATAGCAAGGGCACACGACCAGATATGGCAGCAGTATTCAATGCACGGGCGGGTGGTAGATTTATATATGTACAGGATAGATTCAAACGGAAAAAACTTCCGGGCCCTGCACAGAGAACTGACTTTCATAGCAGCGGATGTAGCAATGAATTCGATAGAGTCATTCCATTTGAGGCCCGCTGTAAGTGTGAGACCAATGAGGCGTAGTGTTTTACTCTCTGGGAGGCAAGCCTAAACAAGAAAAAAAACCTTGAACATTCTATACACAATTTTACTGCCGATTTACAGTATTCTATTGAGGAATTAGAAAAATACAATAAAGCATTAAATAGCCAAGCTTTGTCAGTTGAATAGAACAAAAATTTCTTGTAGTTATATTTTCTTACTATAAGTCTTATATATTCTGATATGTTATATTTTCTTATATCTTTTTATATCTTATATCTAAACTTATTTATGAATGAGACTTTGTCTGTATGTCTGTGCGTCCGTTACCTATAGACTCCGAAACGGCTGAACCAA
>JBBBDQ010000385.1:2230000-2277500 GCA_037127315.1 Ascarosepion bandense
TAATTCAGTTGTTTCATTCCACTATACTGGTCAGCACCCAAGGCTAGAGAGACCAGTGAGCAAGTATGTCGGGTGTGGCGTTGTGAGTTCGATTCCTACTGAATTTTGGGATTTGTGCCAGGTAAATCTATTTACCTACAAATATCGACATGTTTTATCAAACACAACGATAGCGATTCATCCACACCGTTGGCAGTCGCTGTTGGCAACGAGACACGAAACTGTCAATCTATTTCATGCACAGCTTAGCTTTGTCTGTACAATCTTGCCGAAACACGTGTGATAGCCGAATATAAGGATATCAATTTCTACCATACGATCAACACATCGGAATAATGGCTTCATGTTTCGCGAGAGTCGATATCATCTGTAAGATGACCTAGTTTTGCGCCCAAGATTTGCTTCCAATGTTTCGCATAAATCACATAATCGAAAGTGGGCCATTCCTGGCATCGTTCTTCATTTTCCCCTTCAAACCTGGGTGATAACGGTTCTCCACAACTTCTTATCCTGTGTAGCTCTAAGTAATATTTCTCCCATTACTAACTTTCTTTGTCTCTGTCTGGCCATCCATTTACATAAGCTCGTCTGGGTAGTTGTCTCTCTTGCCTTCAATTATGTCCCGTGAGTGCCAAATTGCCCAAGCCCTCTTGGCTCATTAAGTATCCCAGAAATTTTATATGCCGCTTTCAGATTCTAATGTAAATGTCCTTTTCGTTCCGACTTTATTTAATATATTATCGTTTGAAATGTTCCGACCATAGAATTCTCAGCATCTTTCCGCCGAACTATATGGTGTTCCAATAACTTGAGCCGATTTTAAATGTGAATTAAGTTTAAACGTCTAATGATTTTTTAAATTTCTTTCAAATTTAACAACTTTAGTCTATGGCAATTTAAACCAGGGAAAGATTAACAATCGAACAACATGTTAAAATTATCAAAGCCTATTACGAAAATGGACGTTCAAACAAAAGAGTTTCCCAGGTCGCATCATCTCTCGAAACAATGATGTTAATTGGCCACCACGATCAAACCACTTGACGCCTTTAGATTTCTTTCTTTGGGGACATCTCAAAAGTAAGGTCTACGCCAACAAGCCAACAACAATTCAACAGTTGAAGGAATGATATTATAAGACATATTGGTATGATCGAGAAGCAACTATCCAGAGACGTCATCAAAGATTTTGACCATCGAGTGGAGGTGTACCACCGAAACTTTGACGGACATTTGGATGATATTATTTTTCATACATAATTGCAATAACTCAAATAACATGATCAAATATTTAGTTCAATAAAATTTCACAAATAACAGTGTTTTATTTACTCCTAACTTCGACCCGTTATAATAGAACATCTTGTACATCTCTGTTGCCTCATGTCTTCTCTTAATCTATGGGGAAATTGTCGAGTGTTCACTGGGGATTAAAAAAAATTGTTTAGGCTTTGAGACGCATCTTTCGCTATTCCAATGTTCTTTCAGATTTCGGTGACACATTTTCTATCGTCTGTGACAACACTTCCAAGTAATATTTATCATTTATGAATTCGCTTCATTTTGGCGCCTCAATTCAAAATTTGCACCTTGTGCTGTTCCTCTTGCTGTCAGCCATACATTCTTTCTTCTGGCAATTGAGTGTTAGCCTTTTCTTTTTGCATTCCTATCTTACTTTTTTCTTGGAATTGCTGCACTGTTATTTCTGTGGCTGTTATCCATGATGCTGTCTGCGTATTTTATATTCTTAAGATTGTCACCACCAACAAAAAATATTGGTAGGGCTTCAATTTCTTCCTCGCTGTTAGGCACTCCTAAGTTCGTGAATACAAGCATGTAGAGTAATCATCATAGAAAAAAAACAAAACAAAACAAAAACAAAAACAAATATTATAGTTACTAAGCTTTGCTCATTAGATAATTAAGCCAAATATGTGCGTTGTGGTGCATTGGAACGAGAACAAGAAATCGGGGAGCCAAGTTCGAATGCCAGCTGAATTCATTGCATTCACTTCCGCGCAAATACCCTTGGGAATTATTCCTTCCAGTTATGGGTTAAATAACAGGACAGATCGGGTTCTATAGCCTTGGTCGGCAACCAGTCTACCGCAGAAAGCAATAGCAACCTACTGCGGGATAATCTTCTGCCCAGTCAGTCATGTCTCTGTCGAGGCATGATCGCCCAAGCGTGTATCACGTATGGCACTCAAATGACTGTCGTAGAAGAAGACTGTAGTATGCCAACCTTTCAAGTGGTTAGTATTGCAATTAAATGCATAAGAATGTTGTATGAAATTCTGTACAGAAATATTAATGCAATTCTCCTATTTTTCAGGATATTTCTCCTGATGGGTTCCAGTCGATGCGTTCACGGGCCTTCCTGTATCTTCCTGTAATAGAGATAGAGGATTATTATCCATGTATTATCGTTGTTCTTGTTTTGTCTTACAGTATCATTACTAACTTTTTTACCGAATAATGTATTCGACCTTCCTCCGGCAACCTGGATTCTTTCTTTATCTATCTATCTATCTATCTATCTATCTATCTATCTATCTATCTATCTATCTATCTATCTATCTATCTATATCAGCATGTAGTGTATCCAAAGGAGTATCCTGTACATACAGTGGTAGGATAACTCTCTAAGAGAGCACTAAATATACGCTTTAAGATACTTACCCTTTCTTTTTAACGCTCTCTCTCTCTCTCTCTCTCTCTCTCTCTCTCTCTCTCTCATCTAACCCACTTTCTTTACGTTTCAAATCTAACTGACATGCTGAATGTATCTTTGGATTTTTGTTGACATTCGTTCTTACGCGTGCTTTTTGATTATATGTTGCATATATATATGCTTATGTATGTATATGTGTGTGTGTTCGCCAAACTGATGTAATGATGTATTTTTCTTAAATTTTCTCTTTTAAGAGAGCGAGCTTTATTTTTATTCGTTTTTTTTTAGGTCTTTGTGAATTTCAATCGTGTAAAATCCTTTGTATAATAAAGAAGGAAGCTGATGATGGTTCGCCTGAAATAGGCCACTATTTCCGATTTATCATGAAATAACGTGTCTGCCTTAATTTTTCTCATATATATATATATATATATATATATATATATATATATATATATATATATATCACACAGTTGAGTCCCATACGCTAGGACGATAATGTCAGAAGATTTTTCCATAGCAGGTTGCCATTTCTTTCTGTAGTAGACTGGTTAACTACCAAGGCTAATTGAAACTGTCCTGTTATTCAGCTCATAGCTAGGAGGAGACGATTCCTATCTTTCCCAAGGATATGTGAGCGCAAGTGAATGTAACGAACACCACTGGTATACGAACTCTGTTCTCCTATTTACGAGCCGATATCCCTTAGACAACAAAACGCATATATTAAATTAATAAAATAAAAACTTAAAAAGATTATCTTCGCAGATTGAATCCACTCAACAGGAGGTTAGCTAATACAAGTGAAATTATTAACAGGTATCATATTTGGTAACAAATTCAGTTCAAGCATTATCCTCTAGTAGTACATTGTATTTTTTGGCGAAAGACAATTTTTGTCACACGCGCGCGCGCACACACACACACACACACATACACAAGGTGCGATAGATAATTGTCGCTATTTTATAAATTTTAATTTCACACATGAGCTTCGGTTTTGATTTTGAGTGTTTGGGTATCCATCGGAAGAAAGTGCAGAGTATTCGGATAGAGTTGGAGGAATCTCATGGTGATTACGAATGTACGACAGCTTAGAAAGCTCGCTATGATCGTCCTGTTAAGAAAATAATCTATGGTATAAAAATAAATAGTAAATCATACTTTTTAATACAAATTAAAATATAACTACTAGTAGTATTATATTATAAATATAATTATAATAATTAAAATAAAATATTAAAAACAATCTTAAAAATGATCTTAAATAATATAATAAAAATAATATTAATAAAATAATCATGATAATAATAATAATAATAATAATAATAATAATAAAAATATAAAAAATATTTAAAAAATTTAAAAAATAATAACACTAATAATAATATTAAAAACACTAGTAAAGAAGCTAGCATACACTAAAAATAAATATACCATATAACACTGAAAAGAGAAGAACCAATAAAATTAAAATATATATACATACATACATACATACATGCATACATACATACATACATACGTATACGCATACACAAACCTACAAATACATGTATATATATAAATGCATACACGCGCACATATATTCATATACGCACACACATCATCATACATCCAAATTCAAATATATACATATCGCATATATATTTTCATTAACACACACACACACACACACAAATATATATATATATATATATATATATATATATATATATATATACCCGCATATTCATGCACACATATATATATACAATATTACAATCTAAAATATTATAAAACCATTACAATAATATAATATAACTATAAAAATAATAACTATAAAAAATTGGGGGTGGGGAATGTTTCCAACGGTAAATTCCAGATTTTTCTCAAAAGAAACCAAATTTTGAAGTTAAATTCATTTAAATTATAATTTTGATCTAGCTAAATTATTTTATACTTATTCTTATGCCTGCATTTAAATATCAATTCGTTTCGTTAATTAAGGAGTTCTTTTGAAGTATTGTATTTGATAATGATCAATTTTTCCTCCAGGCATAAATTACATCTGTCCCTGAAGTTGTTGGGAGTGCTAGCATATTTTATTATCCTCCATTTGACCAGTGGGGTAAATCCTCCATCCTTTATATCCCAGTAGTATTTAGATAGGGCTGTTTGATGTTTCAATAATCAATAAGGCGTTTGAAAACGAGTGTCTGTGATGGTAAAGACTCTATTTCCAACTACCTGCAGATATCCCTATATATATATATATATATATATATATATTTTTTAATCATATCACCCCAAGCAAGGCGATAACGCCACTGATGCGCAGGGGGCTACTACGTAAGGGTAAAAAGAATGGAAAAGAGAAAGCCGGAAACCGCATCCTAAACAGGAAACAAGGGATGAGCCTCTTCACCTGTTCAATAGATGTGGGTGGAGTGTGAACCGGGCGATAGTTTAGTCTATCTACTCCAATTGGAAAAAAAAAAATAAAAGAGTGAAAAGACTTGAAAAGGGAAAACCGGAAACCGCATCCTAAACAGGAAACAAGGTATGAGCCTCTTCACCTGTTCAATAGATGTGGGTGGAGTGTGAACCGGGCGATAGTTTAGTCTATCTACTCCAATTGGAAAAAAAAAAATAAAAGAGTGAAAAGACTTGAAAAGGGAAAACCGGAAACCGCATCCTAAACAGGAAACAAGGTATGAGCCTCTTCACCTGTTCAATAGATGTGGGTGGAGTGTGAACCGGGCGATAGTTTAGTCTATCTACTCCAATATATATATATATATATATATATATATATATATATAATGGTTTGAAAGTTGCTTGAGGCATGAAACTGTTAGTTTTCATGCAATCTTGATACTTGTTCACACTGTCCGTATCAATAAACGCTCTGTCTCTGATATCGAGCACTCTTTCACACAAATATAGAAGCTTTTTGGGATAGATAGATAGATAGATAGATAGATAGATAGATAGATAGATAGATAATGAACGAGCATAGACAGAGGGGAAGATAATGAACAGACATAGACAGATATGCAAGAACGCTCTTCGACGTAATGGTTAGCAAGAGGGCACGTTGGAGCGGCTCGTATGGAGGAATTACAAATAATCAGAGAGTTGAATTCGAATTTGTTTTCGAGTGTATTACTTTCATTTATGAACCTATTTTTTCTCCACTCCCCGCGATAAAATGTGTAAAATAGCAGAGCAAACTGGGTCTTAGAGCCTTGGGTGTCAACCGGTCTAGCAGAAGGAAAACCTCTGAATTAAAAACCAGTATGAGAAGAGTTGGGCTCTGTCAGCCTACATTGCCAGGAAACACCATGCTGTATTACATACGAACGTAATGGAATGAATTACGGTCTCTGATCGGATCTTGCGTGATCAATTACGACTGAGTAGTGAGTTCGATTCTCTCTCGGTGCTTCATACTCGCGTTCTACGTCTAAGCTACGTTCAGGAAATTAATAGGAAAATAAAAAAAATTCATGTCTTTACCTTGTGGACGAGAATTTAGTGATTTTCTATTGTTCATGTCCATGAATATGCACAATAAAAACATCGAGGCAGCAGAAAACAGGTTCTACAGAAGAATGCTGAGGATACCATGGAAACGAACACGTGAGCAATGATGACGTGTTGGAGAGGAAAACTCATATTTAACATCAGGAAGAGACAGCTGAGGTAAAAGGGCCTGGAGAATCTAATACTCACAGGACGGATATAAGGAAAGCGAGATAGGGGAATGCAGCACATTTGATAGGTTTGAGTAAATGGATGTCGGAGTGGGGTTTGGGAGAGATAGCAAGAGGAAAACTATTGAGAGCGACAAGAAAGAAGGCCAAGTGGAAGTACATGATCACCGATTTCTTAAAGGGACACGACACGTAAAGAAGAAGAAGAAGAAGAAGAAGAAGAAGAAGAAGAAGAAGAAGAAGAAGAAGAAGAAGAAGAAGAAGCAGATTTTAAAAAATTTTCTTGATCGAAATCACCCTAAGCAAAGTAGTAAAGCCACTAAGACACAAATAGGTACTGGGTGTAGAAGAATTAAAAAACAGCAGGTGCGGGAACATTAGAAGAGTAATCATGAGGACAGTCAATAGCGACTGACATTGCATTTAAATTTTTGGAGATTAAAGTTAACTTAAAACATGGACGCGGAATAGAGTTCCATTAGCGAGATGTGTGAGAAAAGAAAAAAAAAAAAAAAGAAATTACATCTAGACAACTCAACCGTAAATTGATTAGACATCGTCACCAGTCTGGTACTGGGCTTAAATTCATAGAGTCTAGGTTCCATAGCGAAGAGCACACCCGAACAGTTTCTATGAAAGTATCTATTGAAAAGACACAGGAAAGTAACTTTACGACCGTGGGAAAGTGACAGAAACAAGATCAGGACCAATAATATTGCTGATTCTTCTTTGTATTTTATCAAAGATTTCTAATATATATGTATATATATATATATATATATATATATAATTCAGTAATGAATTAGAGCACTCTAGCTATTGGCGTATGATACCTCATGCGCTAAAATCTGCCTCCTTCTACCGAGCGCCCATAGCTCAGACGTAGAATCGCCGACTGACGCCAATTCGGTCGGGTTTCAATCCTGGGTAAAAAGCAATCGGTTGTCTAACCGTACTGATGAGCTGTGATACAGGGAAACTGATCTGTCTTCGGATGACTATATATTGTAACAAAGTTGTAGAACTTGTAGGTTTTTTTACCTGCTGTTCATGCATTTACTTTTATAAAAAGTGCTCGATACAACGTAGAGCATTATATTGTAATGGTTGTTACAATGGTTTATAAATTCATAGTATCACTACACAAAAATTTTCGCGTTTCGAAGCTGCTATGTGCGCTTCTCATCGGGTGATTAGTTGAAATGAAAATTTAAATGGTGAAAACGGCTTATTTATGGTGATATGATTTTTAAGTGAATGTGAATATATATATATATATATCAGGATCACCGGACCATATGTGGCAGCATTGATGCAAGCTTGCCGATGATTGACCAGAAAGGTGCGAGACCGAGAGATTTTTCCGCAGAAATGTGATTGGTGGGAGGAAGCAGAATCAAGTCTACCGCGATCACTTATCTTCTCTAACGTAAGATTAACGCAATGAGGGACGTTCGCACGCGGACACACACACACACACACACACACACACACACACACACACACACACACACACACACACACAGACGAAGGAGTTTATCAAAGCAAAAGTCTCTGAGAGGACGAAACGTGTCAGCTAAGATAATTTTTCCTTTTGTTTTTATTCATATTGTCTTTTTTCAGATATACTACATTTGAAGTACATTATTTTACATTAAAGTGCTCAGTATCAGGAATAGATATGTAATATAAAAGTAGACATTACGTTCAACACTAAGGGGCGACAGTCTGTTTCTTGCTTGAACGCATCCTTCAGGCCATTGTTTCATATACAACTCAATCATCATTTTGCAATATGCATCTGATGATTGCGTAGTGCATGAAACCCCGAATCATGCCACCAACGTAGGTTAATATGTATATTTATTAATATATAATCAATAGCTCTGTTTATACAATATTGAGCACTGTGTTATTAACAACTGAATAATATTTTTATACATATTCGTATTCCTATATGTATATTTATTAATTTATAAATCATCCACATACAAGCCTGTTTCGCTATATCACAGGTCATCAGTGTGGCTAGACATCTACTTGCTTCTGGCCAGGATCGAAACTCGACCGATTTGGTGTCAGTCGGGGTCTCTCCTCCCTAAGTCATAGAATGAAAGAGAGGAAATTTTAGCGTGTTACATATAAGCGGTTTTTACTGGCCTGTTTAACGATATGGCCATTTATATCCTGCCTCGAGCAACTCAAGATTCTATAATGAGGGAAGTTGGTGAATGAATGCAATATACTTACTAATTAAATTCACCGAAGGGGAAATGTCATACGGTAGGAACTGTCAGTTATGGTCGGTTGTACCTACACCGGATTGTTTTGATAAATATAAATGCTCTGTCATTGCGATATTGAGCTCTTTTATTCTAGGTGTGTCATTTTCAGAATTCTATTTCATTATTTTTTAAAATCATTTCGCCCCAAGGAATGCAATAAAGACACTAAGACGCAAGGTGTTACAGACTGTTAGAAAACATGAGAAAAACTCACTGTTAAGGAGAAAGAAACTGAAATAGTTCTACAAGCGAAAAGTGTGATAGAAGAAACTGTTAGCATAGAACTTACGGCCACATCTAGATATTTCAACTGCAAAATGATCTAACCTTGCAACCAGTCTAATACTGCATTTCAATTCATAAAATCTAGGTACCATAGAAGAAAGTTCGGAACAATTACGATCAAAGTATTTATAGAAAAGTCTAACGGAAGTCATAATGCAGCAGTGGGAAAGTAAGTGAATTCCATATGCCAGGTCATAGTTAATAACATCACAGATTATTCTTTTGGATTTTACTAGGGACCTCAAAATATATAGCAGAAGTACCAGGTCAGATGCGGCAGCAATGTTTAAAACAAAGACGAATAGCAGACTTATAAATATGCAAGAAAAGTTATCTAGGACGACAGAGTGAGCCTAATTTTCTAGTAGCAGACCTAAAAATTGATTTAAAATAATCTTTCCACATGTCAACGGAAAACGTTTGTCGAGAAGGTGCAATGAATCACTCTTCTTGAGGTTGGCATCAGCTATATTCGACGGTAAAAAGGGTACTCTCTGACCACACACACGCGCGCGTGCGCGTGCACGTGCACACGCACACACACACACACACACACACACACACACACACACACACAACACACATATGTTTGTGTGTATGATTGTTGAATTGATATAATCCTTATGCGAAAATATTTTTTTATATTTTATATTTTAATTTAAATTTTTATTAATTTTTATTAATTTTCTTAATTTTAAATTATTAATTTAAATTTGATTTAAATATATTTAAGTTTCAGATTGTATGTCAAATTTTCCTAAAAACATTTTTTCCTATAATATTTATCCCATTTATTTAAACCAAAAACCGCTATGTTTTATTTTCAACACGGTTGTTTTTATGGATACAGACTTTTTCATTTTTCTTTACTTTTCTTTTCTTTTCTTTTCTTAGCTTACTTCCCTGTTAATTATTCCTTCCCCCTTTAATTCCCTTTTACTTCCTTCCTTTTTCTTTTATTTTTCCCCCTTCCATTTCGACCAGACAAGGCTAAATTTTTAACTTTTAACTCTCGACTCAGTGAAGAAGTAGGGGTTTTCAAAAAATCTAAAAAAAAAAAAAAAAGACATAGATTTCTGTCTGCTTTCTTATTAATCCCTCCCTTTTAATTTTCCGTGATGAAAATGTTTTTTGAACTTCCGCCGGTAAAATATCTTTGTTCCTTTTGTTATTTGATTTTTGGAATAAATTCGTTGCTGATGACGCTAGAAATTTCTCGTCGGAATTTCTCGTAGAAATTTCTCGTAAGAATTTCTCGTTGAAATTTCTCGTAGAAATTTCTCGTAGAAATGGCCACCCAGCTAATTTGAACATCGGAATCTGTCTTATTTTATAATTGGCTCTGTAATTTGAATATTAATTGCATTGAGCCCTCCACCTTGATCAATTGTAATATTAATGTAATTAATATTAATTAGGATCGGATTGTTGGGATTTACCTATCTGCTTTTCCTTTTGGATTTAAGTTATATATATATATATATATATATATATATATATATATATATTAATGTGAGTTCATCTTGTACATATACAAATCAACCATCCGACCGTGCATCGAATACTGTCATCATATCTAGTAGGGCGCCCCGGCTATTCATGTTAGGGTTCTCGACATGCTCCAAAGGAGAATCTGTAAAGTGGTCTGTCCCGACCAGGCAGCTCCACTCCAGCCTCTTTCCCATCGGCGATATGTAGCTTCCCTCTGTTACTTCTACAGATATTTTCATGACTTCTGCTCCGACGAGCTTAGCTCACTGATATCCCTATCCACAAAAAATTACTCTAGCAACCAGACTGGCAGCAAGATCCCACCCTTTTACAATTAAATTAACCAAATGCAGCTTCTATTTCTACTCCATCAGCTTCTTTTTTCGCACTTCCCGCCTGTAGAACTTCATTCCATATACGTGCTTCCCTGACGGCTACAATCTCCAAGAATTTAAATGCAATGTCCCATCTCTTATCCACTTGACTCCAGTCCTTCTCTCGTCCTTTCCCCATCCCCCTCGTGTATCTTGTTCTTTTCCTTTCTCACTCTACCCTCGCAAATGTCTTCACACTGCTATTTCCATCCTTCTCTTGCCCTTTCTCCGACACCCACTGTAACCGGTTCATTTTTCTCTTCGCTCTTCTGCTTAAGCATTCACTTTTCGCTTATGTAGCCCCCTGCGCACCAGTGACGGTACTTCCTTGCTTGGGGTGAAACGATTAATATATATATATATATATATATATATATATATATATATATGTGTGTGTGTGTGTGTGTGTGTGTGTGTGTGTGTATTTTTGAGATGAAGTATTTAACTATTTACACTATTTACGTCGTATATCACCTAAAGAGGACTGGAGTGTACAACTACCGAAACGCGATTATGACAATAAAGATGAAGACAACAGATGTATATATATATATATATATATATATATATATATATATATATAGAGAGAGAGAGAGAGAGAGAGAGAGAGAGAGATCTTTTGTGTGTCTGTGTGCGTATATACTTCCTATTATTCCTTAAAGAGTAGTAAGTATATACCCACACAAACGCACACAAGAACTATATATATATATTTTTAGATCTATTGTTTTCATCTTTATTGTCATATATATATATATATAAATATATATATATATATATAGTTCCTGTGTGTGTTTGTGTGTGTGTATACTTACTAGTCTTCAAGCAATACTGGATGTAACATACTGCTAGGAAAACCGGAAAAGTATCGGTAGAAAAACAAAAAACAACAAAACAATGAAGACAACAATAATGAAGATAGTCGAACCAAATTATATCTTAACTTTGGAGGTTAGTGTGAAGATCCGAAAGAACAGACTCTAAAAAGTATCAATTAAACAACAAACATATGGATAGTCGCGCGCATAATTTATGTAAGCACAACGCACGTCGCCTCCTTTCAGAAGTTCATATAATGCTAGTAAGTCTGGAGATCACACTCACAGCATTCCAAACTTTGTGACGAAAATAACAAATATAAGGATATTGGTTCGAATAGGTCAATGAATTAATAAGCAGTTGTATTGGCTATCCTAGTTTTGTATGTAATGAGTGATAGGCAAGGCTAAGACAGATATATGTTAAAACATCAGAGGACATACGAAGAAAAACATCGATATTTCTATCATCGTAATAGATCTCTTCAACGTAGGCACGTTGTTAAGTAGCAACTAGAAATAATATTGGTAGCGAGATCATTGTTCAATCACCCTCCCATTATCGATTTTATATATCTCTCTCACCCTCTCTCTATGTATCTTCCTCGATCTTTCTCACCCTTTCTCTCTATCTGCCTCTCTCCATCTTTCTTTCTCTCTCTCTCTCCACATCTTCCCCAATCTTTTTCTCCCTCTCTCTATACATACTTTTCTCTCTCTATCTATCTATATATTTGCTTTTCTCTTTCTCTCTCTCCCTCTCCTTATATATGTATATATGCCTCTCTTTCTCTCTGTTTATATATATCTGCCTCTCGATTTTTGTTACTCTCTCTCTCTCTATATATATATATATATATACATATTCTCTCATATTTGGCTCTCTCTTTCATTCTCGCTCTCCATATGTATATATATGTTTATCTCTCTCTACATAAGTCTATCTCTATTTCTTTCTTTCTTTCTTTCTTTCTTTCTTTCTTTCTTTCTCTCTCTCTCTCTCTCTCTCTCTCTCTATCTCTATCTATCTATCATGCTAATAACAATAACTTTTTTTATGTACGCACCCTATTCTATTCCGTAACTCTATACATGCCTTTTTTTTTCACTCTCTCTAAACATGTTTATTTTTTCTCTCTCTCTCTTCTTATATATGTATATATACCTCTCTTTCTCTCTGTTTATAAATATATGCCCTTCTATTTTTCTCTCTCTCTATATATTACCATTTAATCTTATTTACTCTTATATATATATATATATATATATATATATGTGTGTGTGTGTGTGTGTGTGTGTGTGCGTGTGTATGTGTGTGTGTGTGTTTTGTGCGGGTGCATTAAGCACTCCCCTGCCGTCACTAATATCTTAAAACGACCTCCCTGTCGACGTCATTGCTTAGCTACAGACCTACTACCTGCCTATGAAGTAGGCGCTTTAAATAGTACAGTCGGCTTGATTTAGGGCAATATTGGTTTTCGCACAGATCTTTCACTCGGTGTCATTAAAAAAAAAAAACGATAAACAAACTCCCAAGTTGTTTTTCGTAGTCAAACGTTTTGTTCGAAGTAAAAGAGTTCTGCGTAACAATTGTAAACATTTCTCTATTCGTTTTACTTGTCGAATAACTAGAAAAAGAGGCAGTCGACGGTTCATGATCTTGAAATCGATTGTTAGGGAACTATTAACTTTAAGCCCTTTAATATTTGCAGAGATTAAACAATGCGAACAAGTACAATACGTATTTAGTCTATGTAAAATTTGTAATCTATCTATCTATCTATCTATCTATCTATCTATCTATCTATCTATTTTTTATCGATAGATAGATCAGAATAGAGAAGTAGAAAGAAAGAAATGAAGGTCGTAAAGGTGCTGAAAAGTTCTCGGAACAACCAAAAATCGATTTTGTTCAATTCTTATTGGCTATTTGGTGAAATTTTGTGAGGTGAATCATATTCTATCTATCTATCTATCTATCTATCTATCTATCTATCTATCTATCTATCTATCTATCTCAGTGCCCGTGTAAGTGTCATGTTCCGCCGCACCGAATCTATGATACCGGCCTCCCCACTTATAGGATAATATTCCTATAAAATTCAAATTTTATTGTAACCTAATTATGCACAATAATGGATCATATTCAATATAGGTAAACAATTCAACTAGAAAAATTGAAAATAAATACAATGTATCTAAATACAAATTAGGGACATAATAGATCATTACATCTTAAATAAACTATCATTGTTTGGCGGTTTAACATCAACTTGAGATTTTTCTTTTAAAAAATGTTGTATGATTTTAACACATTATACATTATTGAATAAAAAATAGTGAATTTTATATAGTGTTTATTCGAGACTTAGCGTGAGCAGAACAATTTCACGGATTTGGGCGAAAAAAAGATCCCGGAATTAAATCGAAACCGGCAAAAATTATTCATCATATTTCAATAGGCAGTTGTGATTAGTTTAATTCGTAATTTGTAGGTAGAAAAAACAAATGTTGATAAGATAGTAAGGGGTCACAAAATACTACACGGGGCCTCTAATGTGGCTCCCAACGGATCGGAGTTAGTACACACTTGCCCTGATCGATCGATCGATCTATCGATCGATCTATCTATCTATCTATCTATCTGTAAACGCCTGTGATATTTAGCGATATTTAGCAAGCTTGGTTTGAGGTTTACGGGGTACGTAATGAAGAAGAAGGGCTTGGAAAATCTGATACTCACGGGACTGATTGAGGGCAAGAAGAACAGAGAAAAACAACGCATAAGATACTTGGCTGAATGGATGGCAGAACAGGGATTAAGAGAAAGGACAAAAAGACAAATGTTTACAAGAGACAGGAAGTTGTGACGGGAAATGGCATATATAGAAATAGAAGAAACGAAGCGCGTCGCTGAAACATAAAATATGTAGTTACTAAATCAGATGTTAATTTTAAACGATTCTTGATTTATCCCGGCCAAAAGCAAGTGGATGTGTCTAGCCACACTGATGAGCTGTGATACAGCGAAACAGGCTTGTATGTGGATGACTAATATATATATATATATATATATATATATATATATATATATATATATATATGATAAGACATAAGAAGTGTCGAAACAAAATAGTTACTTTTGTAGTGATATTTTTTTTTAATCGTACCACCCCGAGCAAGGCGGTAACGCCACTGATGTGCAGGGGGCTACGTAATAGTGAAAAGATTGGAAAAGAGAAAGCCGGAAACCACATACTAAACAGGGAACAAGGGATGAGCCTCTTAACCTGTTCAGTAGACGTGGGTGGAGTGTGAACCGGGCGATAGATAGATCTATCTACTCCAATTGAAAAAAAAAACAAAGTGAGAAGATTGGAAAAGAGAAAGCCGGAAACCACATCCTAAACAGGGAACAAGGGATGAGCCTCTTAACCTGTTCAATAGACGTGGGTGGAGTGTGAACCGGGAACATATTCATGTTATAATCTTTGAATATATATATATATATATATATATATATATATATATATATATATATATGATCTTCACTTGAGATGAATAATTTTTCTTGATATATCACTCTACTGTAAATATATATTTTTTGTTTTGATTTTAAATAAACAATTTTATTTTTGTTTTTCGTTTGGACTTATTTCCGGAATATAAGAGTAGAAACTTCCAAGAATTCTCGAGAATGTCTAAAAGTGTCCTTAGGGGCAATGAATTATATTACACCTTACAACCTTTCGCTGCTCTGTCGCTATTTCCACGGAAAGTGTTCAGACGAACTGTATGCTTCGGATTTTCCAGTTCCAAACTTGATAGCTAAGATCCGCCATGCCACGCATATTAATCATTCGCTATTCATGTCGTATTCCTTTGGTCAGATGTAAGTTCCAATCGAAAAGTTTCTCCCACGAAGCACTGCCTTGTATTACAGACTCCCAAGAGATTGCTTTCCCGATCTCTGCAATTTTAAATTGTTTATAACATATATCCGCATAAGGTGTGCCTTATCATTACATCGATTGTAGATCAGAATAGAGAAGTAGAAAGAAAGAAATGAAGGTCGTAAAGGTGCTGAAAAGTTCTCGGAACATCCAAAAATCGATTTTGTTCAATTCTTATTGGCTATTTGGTGAAATTTTGTGAGGTGAATCATATTCTATCTATCTATCTATCTATCTATCTATCTATCTATCTATCTATCTCAGTGCTCGTTACAATAAAATTTGAATTTTATAGGAATATTATCCTATAAGTGGGGAGGCCGGTATCATAGATTCGGTGCGGCGGAACATGACACTTACACGGGCACTGAGATAGATAAATAGATAGATAGATAGATAGATAGAATATGATTCACCTCACAAAATTTCACCAACACAATCCAACACAAATCTACAACCATCTACCTAGAGTGCAATTTTTGTAAAAGATTATCTAAGCTTGTTCATTATCTATCTATCTATCTATCTATCTATCTATCTATCTATCTATCTATCTATCTATCTATCTGGGCACCTCGCGTAGTGTAATGTAGTGTTAGCTAGCTTGTCTCGCTAGAACCTATTACAACCGAGTAGTGAGTTTGATCCTCACTGGGTGTCCCATACTTTCGACCTTGAGCAACATCTAAGCGGCGCTTAGTAAATTATCTATCTATCTATCTATCTACAGGCGCCTGTTGTAGGATTACATTGAACAAGTTAGTTTCGCAAATTGTTCACTGGTATAACACATTCGTTACTCACTAAGTGCCCTACTAGTGTGACCTTGCAGTAACCTATTTTTTCTCTCTCTAACTCTCGATTTAGGAAGAGTTTGGATTTTAGTAACGTCTTTTCTATATAAATACAAATATCAGATAAAAATGGAAATGAAATCAATTTAAAAATCCAACACGTTTAAAAAAACTTTCAACATATTCACCATTTTTTTAATGTAAAAGGTTAATACGCTTTTTGAAGTTAATCGAAAATAGTTTGCAGCTGTTCCTGAGTTAGAAAGACCAGTCGCATTTGTTATCCTAGCATGATACAGGGCGAGTCATTGTTGAGGAAATTAATTCTTTAACATATTTTCAAAGGAAAAAAAATCTCGCCGCTATTTCTATTTTATGTAGAGAAGTTAGAAAAATCTAAACTGCACTAGATCTTTATAGGTAGTCTGTAAATTATAGCAATAGTTCTCTTTTACAAGTCTTGTGCATATTGGAATAATTCCAGTATATTTCTAAAAGAACGTCAAATCAAAAAAAAAAAAAAAAAATAAATAAATGTCCGCTGTTACACGGAATTCGTTACGAAAACAGCTAAACGCGAGATCACATAGAATTAGTGGCGCTTAGATTTTTCGAATGTGGTTATACCGAGCACGTACTCACGCAAAGTAGAAGAAAGAGGTTGCTTTATATAACCGTGTATAAGTCGAATACTTCAAATATTTGAGATAAAATTTTCGGACAAAAATGAAACGTTGAATTATCCGATCGTAATCATTTTATTAGGTTAAAATATACATACGGTGGGAATGTCGAGAAGGAAATTTTCACTTGAAATATTAAACTATACCAGTAAAAAAAGAAAAAAAGAAAAGGAGAAAGAAGACTGTATTGCAATAGTATTCTATATTAATTAACTTCAATAAACAGTTGGTTTAAAGTATACACAATTAAAAAAAAATGTCGCTTTTCACGCGTGAAATTCTGTTATAAAATTCATAAACTCTCCGCCTTTGGCGGTCTGTGCATCTTATCGTCTGTCATTTTTCAGGATGTAGGCGTATTTTTTAATGGGTTTTGCAAAATATATTTTATGACATAAAATATGATTTTCTTAACGTTTTATTTCAATTTAATCCACTTAGATTATTGTGAGAAACCTGACGTCAACCTATACAAGATTCATAACACAAATTAATGTTATCTTAACTAAAAATCAAATCGACCTTATACATGACATCGATTTATAAACAAGTATAGTGGCCTACCTCATGTCTAAACTAGTCACGTTTCTGAGCGATACCAGCGGTTGATGTTCGGGCCGAGCTTAAAAAGCCACGTCTTTAAATGAATTTTTCTAGAAATGCTTACAGGCTTTTCCTAGATTGGCAGATTGGCGTAACACAGTCTTTCTTGCCCTCCCCCATCGCCCTCTACTGTTTTGTATTCTGCTGAACTCGGCTACGCTTATCGAGTCGACACAGCGCAGTTAGACGAGCGAGATGTAATTAAAACGTGTAAAAGTAAAGTTAGCAACAAAAGTTCGTGTTCGTGATGCATCGATATTGAAAGTCAGTCGACAGTCTCGGAAATTTACCGAGTGCGAGATTGATGCGTAAACAGTTTTATGCGGAAAAAAACTGAACGGTAGAGAAATGAGTTAGCAGCCGGAGATTTCTTCGTAGCGATAGCTTGAGTTTTTTTTTCTTCTCTCTCTCTCTCTCTCTCTCTCTCTCTCTCTCTCTCCCTCTCTCTCTTTTAACCTTTCAAGTGACGGATGTGACAAGCAATTGACTGAGCATCAGAAAGAAAGGGGTCTTTTCTAGTAATTTTATATAAAACGTAGGTAATTATTAAAAAAACTTAATGTACGAAAATCTTTCCCAAATTTGTTTTTCTATTATTCCGATGTTTACTGGTTATACGACTATATATATATATATATATATATATATATATATATGCATATGTATATATATATATATATGATAATATATTTATTATAAGTTTATATATAAGTTTATTATAACTATACACACACACACTCACACACACACACACACATATATATATATATATATATAATGGTTTTAAAATCGGTTGAGGCATAAAACTGATACCTACCATGCAAGATTGATTCCTGTTCACGCTTTCCGTAACCAGAAACACTCTTCATTCGATACCAAGTATTCTTTCACACACCTATATTTGCTTTGTGCGGTCAAAAAAAAGAAAGAAACAGATGGAGATAGATAGATAGATAGATAGATAGATAGATAGATAGATAGATGAAATTCAGAAATTCCACACACACACACACACACACACACACACACACACAGAGAGAGAGAGAGAGAGAGAGAGAGAGAGAGAGATGTAGGGTGCGTGCTGATATATGTGGTGTGCGCTTATATATCTCCCAGAAATATCTCGCACATAATATAAGCGGTATATATATATATATATATATATATATATATATATATATATATATATATATATATATATATATATAAACTCTCTATGACTTATTTAATGCCAAAATTTAAATTTTCTTTGGAGCTTTTAAGTAAAAAAAAAATGTTATTCTGCTTTCGCAGTTGAATGCATAGTAGATGATGCTCAGTATCTGTACATTAAAATGTTTGTATGGACAGTGTGGCGGTGATATTAGTGTTTTCTGTTGTTTTGTTGAAGTTATATTTTGGAATACAGTTCGATTTAAGAAATTGTAGAGCGTTATATATATTTATATGTCAGAAAAAAGTTCTTTCATGCTAGTTTGCTGGTTTTGTTTAGCGGCATGGCGACCTTTGTGGGTTATTTAATGCCGAAATCTAAATAATCCGAACAAAGTTTTATGGCTTCTACTACAGACTGAATGTAGTGTTGATTATTTTACTTTAGAATGGTGGTTATTTTCATATGAAAAGTATTACTGGTATCTTTATTATAAAAATGTATTTTTATACTTTTATTGTATTTTGTTTGGGTGTTCATTATTTGAATGTGCGTTGTGGTGCAGTGGATATCGACTCGGAACGACAAATTGGGATGCCGAGTTCGAATTCCAGTTAAATTCCTTGCATTCACATACGCACCAATACCCTCGGTATTAATCCGTCTCTTCTCTTCAGTTATGGGTTAAATAATAGGACAGATTGGGTTCTATAGCCTTGGCTGGCAACCAGTCTACTGCAAAAAGCAATGGTAACTTATTGCGAAATAATCCTTTGCCCAGTCAGTCATGTCTCTTTCGAGACATGATCGCCCAAAGCGTGTATCACGTATGTCACTTAATTGACTGTTCATCGCTGCGAACCTAACAGTTGCTACCACCCCAGGTCAGGGTGGAACTGGGAACAACAGCACTTAAGAGGTGGTCTCACGCTCCTCAAAACTTCCAGTCACTCGATATGAGATCCTGCGACTGAATGTAGTCTGTCGTATATGTGGGAGGTATTTCTTCCGCACCATAATATATATATATATATATATATATATATATATATATATATATTCATGAAGGTAAAATCAGTCTAGTGCAATGACACGGTAACATAGCAGAAGGTGAGGATAGAATTCCGCTCTGACAAGCTTATTTCCCTGGTGCTCCCCTCTACACGATTTCTTCGAGTGACTAGATTAGCAACTAAGTTTCATCCTTTTACAGTTGAAGCAGTCAAATGGAAACTCCACTTTTACTCACTTTTTACTTCCCTGATAGCTACAATCTCCAATAGTTGAAGTGCAAAGTCAACTGCCATCTTTTATCTCTTTGATTTTCATCTCTCTCTTATCCTTTCCCCGTCACTCCCTGTATCTTGTTCTTCTTCCTACTCTCACGTGATGCCCTGTACACCAGTTTTTCCCATCCTTCTCTTATCCTTTTTCCGTCATCCCCTGTATTTTCTTCCTTTTTCTTTCGCTCCCTTCTCATGTAACCCATTGCACACCAGTGACAATACTACTTTGCTTGGGGTGAAAAAATAAAATAAAACCCCTAAAACAAAAAAAAAAATAAACAAACTATCTTTCAAATAAGGAATACAAATAAGTTAAAATAAGGATGAATAAAAAAAAAATCTTTTTCAAACCTTCCTTTTTTCAGCATAAGTGAAGGCCAAACGAAATAAACACTTCAAAAAAATTTGGCATAATGATAAAAATTAAATTAACCGTTTGTGCACGGGGAATATTTAGCATTCACTTGTCGAACAGTTAGCTCTGAAAGATTTTCAGTTGAAATTTATAAAACCTTTTTCTTGAAACAATTTTACAAGAAAATAGAGTTCTTAAGTACATTTTTATCGCTCTTTTGATGGACGTTTCCATTCTAAGTTTTTGTTTAAGATGATGTGGAATGTCAAAATAATGATAATATCATTTTCAATGATGGGGCTACTGCGCTATTGTAGTTCTATTGCACACCGTCTAAAATTCGGTTAAAGGTAGACATATTCTTAATTCTCGAATATGGTCAGTTCATTGTGACCATATATATATATATATATATATATATATATATATATATATATATATATATAATGTGTGTGTGTATGTGCGCGTGTGTTTGTGTATGTGTGTGTAAACAGAGAGAAAGAGAGTGTGTGTGTGTCATTGTGTGTGTGTGTGTACGTGAGAGAGAGAGAGAGAGAGACAGACAGAGAGAGAGATAGAAAGAAAGAAAGAAAGAAAGAGAGAGAGAGAGAGAGAGAGAAAGTAAGATGGAAGATCTATTTAAAAATATTCGACTCTATAATGAAGAATAAAAAAAAATTAAGTTTGTTGATATTTTCGGCCATCCATAATTTGAGAAAACCTTACTTTTCAGGGCACCATTTATATATATATATATATATATATATATATATATATATATAATGAAGGCAAGGATTATAGCAGCATTGACCAACTTAAGCAAGTAGACCGTCCAGGAAAGAATACGAAATTGTCTGGAATCCGTAACTGAAGTCAATGTCATTAATTTACTCTTTAGTATTTCAAGATATTTTTGTGTAATTTTGATAAATATAAATGTTAAAATAAGATGGCTGTGCTATTTTCATTTTTGTGTCATTTAGATGACAATTCATCAGTCGCACCATGTATAATAAGTGTAGATAGGTTAGGCTACCATCCAGTCAATATCCCTCTCTGCTCTTTTAAACAGGATCAGAGATTTATCCTTTATTTTCTATTAAGTATTGAGTTTCACGTTTCTTCTGAAATCTGCTTCCAAACGCGTGCCCTTTCATACACTAAAGTCCATACAGTAAACCTCTGCATTGAGTGCTCTTAGGCCTTGTTTTGGATGAGCATTGGTATATATATATATACGAAAATTCATCCATCATGCCTCATATATACATATTTTCTTTTTTTTTTTTAATCATATCACCCCGGGAAAGGCGGTAAGGCCACTGGTGTGCAGGGGGCTACGTAAGAGTGAAAAGATTGGAAAAGAGAAAGCCGGAAACCACATCCTAAACAGGGAATAAGGGATGAGCCTCTACACCTGTTCAATAGACGTGGGTGGAGTGTGAACCGGGCGATAGATCAGTCTATCTACTCCAATTGAAAGAAAAAAAAAAGAAAAAGTGAAAAGACTGGAAAAGAGAAAGCCGGAATCCACATCCTAAACAGGGAACAAGGGATGAGCCTCTACACCTGTTCAATAGACGTGGGTGGAGTGTGAACCGGGCGATAGTTCAGTCTATCTACTCCAAATGAAAAAAAAAATGAGGAAAAGTGAAAAGATTGGAAAAGAGAAAGCCGGAAACCACACACACACACACACACACACACACACACACTGGTGCGCACAAGTAATGAAAACAAAAATGCGCAAAAATGTTTCTGTAATCAATGCAATTCATTTTGTAAATTATTATAGTTTACATTACGACACGAAAATTTCTATGTTTCGAGATTTTTACCTCGTCATCAGGCTATGTTAGAAATTTCCGTGTAGCAATGTAGACTATAATAATTTAAATAATAAAAAAAAACAAATTGAATTATATTATGCTTTACAATATTTGTTGTATTGAGCACTTTTATAAAAAAAAGTAAATGCCTGAGAACTCGGAATTGTAAAACTGTTCCATTCATTCATATATATATATATATATATATATATATATATATATATATATATATATATATATTCGAATATATATATATATATATATATATATATATTCGAACATAGAAATCAAAATTGCACAATTGCACAGTGGCTGAGAGTTTTAAGCCTTAATCGATCATTACATCACACGGTTTGATAATCATTTAATGAATGAAACTGCCAGTTACTTTGCAAGGTTGATCTCAGTGTACACACTGTTTATATCTACTAATAATTTATTGCAGATATTGTGTTTTCTACGTAAATACAACAAATAGAACAGCTCAGCATTCCTCTGTCGTTCGCATGTGTTGTCGTACCAACATTTAGACTGATCAAATCCTGAAGGAAGAAATGCGTCAGAAGTAAACTTTTTGCACTTTACCATACAATTTTCGCAATAATGTTTCTGATATTTAAGAACATATATATATATATATATATATATATATAAGTTTGTAAAAAATATGGCGACGTAGAAAAAGTTATCGTATGACGGGTTTTGTCTTTTAGAACTTCATTGTACTAAAGTAATGTTTACGTTGATGCGCCTACGCATGCGCAGGGAGTGAGAAAAAACATTTAATTTTTGTAACTTACATTAATTTTTTTTCTAATTTTTTTCTTTTTAAATGTGTTTGGGGTATATAATCTATCTGATTTAATTCAGTTTCTCTTTCTTTTGTTTATGTTTTTATCACTTTTGCCATTAAATAACCAATATAATGTGATAATATGAGATCTGTCAAGATATTTTCCGATATATATATATATATATTGTATCCTGAAAAGTAAGGATTTCCCAAAATAAGGATGTCCAAAAATATTAAGAAACATCAGAATTTTTTTTAATCCTTTCATTATGGAGCCGAGAATTTTTAAGCACATCTCCCATCTTGGTTTTCTCTTTCTTTTTCTCCCACTCACAGCGCGCGCACAACCCCCCCCCCCCCACACACACACACAATGATTATTAAGAGAAAGTTTCAAAAAGAAAACATTGGGTGTTTGTTTAAATAGTGCTTTTCACATTAAAACAAACAGGAACAAGGGCGTTACAAAGTAAAGAATACATTTTCGTGTATATATAGACCTATCAAGACAACAACGGTCTAATGATAAAAAATTACAATAAATATTTACAATGAATGTTGTAAATCTACGCACCTCTTTCAACATAAACTGTGCTTGTCCACGTTTCTTACTGTCATAAACATTATATATTTATTGCATATAGCCATGAGAAATAATGTCTGATGAAATAAATCCATTAACTTAAAAATTACTTTTCAATGTAAATAATTCGTTGCCTAATATCAACCAGTCGGATCGGACATTCTACAGTGAACATTTCAGATAATAATTCAGTTAATTACTGTCTCATGATACGGACATATTGAACCACCTACAGCCATTATTTTTCAGCCGACTCGACCAATCGTACACTGACAATAAATACTTCACTTAATATTTATTACTGCACAATTTCAGTCTTGCACAAGCTACTTTAGCCCGCATAAAAAGACAGTTATTTCAATTTTTATTTTACAGTAATTTCCACCCTGTGCAATGTCGAGTGGGGCCACTCAAGGTAGAGTTTTAAGTTAGGAGCAGTTTATATCAATAGGAGGGAAAGATAACGATTAACTTTAGACTTGAACAGGTTTAGATTGTAGTGATTGAAGAAAGATTTTCTAGGGAGTCTGTTCCACAGAGCTGTGGTTCGCAGGAAGAAGCTGTTTGAATGAAATTTATTTCTCGCCGAAGGGATACGGAGAGAATGTAGGTAGCTTGCCACTATATTGTCAGAAAGTTAAACAATTAGTCAACAGACGAAACACGGTCTTCTTGGACATGTATTGTACTAAGTTAAGCTTGGTGTTATCTGTCGAGAACAGGCACCATTGTTGTAAACTGCGTACAGTTCAACATTTTAGGAACGAATATCCTATATGAACAGTCTGTCTTGCTAGAACCTATTACAACTGAGTAGTGAGTTCGATTCTCACTGGGTACCCCATTCTTCGGCTTTGTGTCCCAACTGATTAATATTTATCATTAGACCGTTGTTATCTTGATAGGTCTACATATACACGAAAATGTATTCTTTACTTTGTAACGCCCTTGTTCCTGTTTGTTTTAATATGAAAAGCACTATTTAAACAAACACCCAATGTTTTCTTTTTGAAACTTTCTTCTAATAATCATTATTAATTGGTATATATATATATATATATATATGTGTGTGTGTGTGTGTGTGTGTGTGTGTGTGTGTGTGTGTGTGTGCGTGCGTGCGCGCGCGCAGTGAGTGAGAGAAAAAGAAAAATCAAGATGGGAGATGTGCTTAAAAATTCTCGGCTCCATAATGAAAGGATTAAAAAAAATTCTGATGTTTGTTCATGGTAGGTCTTAGCCTTGAAGGTTAGAATTTGCAGAACTAAGGAATGTAGTTAGTTCTAGCACTTTCTATACTAGCGATAGTGCAGCGGAGCTCGACATATCTCGCCTGTGCTTGTGTGTGTGTTTGAGAGAGAGAGAGAGAGAGAGAGAGAGAGATTGAGAGAGAGAGAGAGAGAGAGATGTGGAAAATAATTCTTCAACAAGGGTTCGGAGACGCTTTTGAACTCTATCAAGTCTAGAAAGTGAAGACTAGCAATCTTCGTCCCAAATATGGCTACAGTTCTCCATTTTCTACCTGATATGGCTCTTATAAAGGTAGAGGATAGCCTGAAGCGTTATAGGGAGCCGATCATATTGATTTACTAATTGCCGCTTAGATGGGCCGAAGAATGGGGTACCCAATGAGAATCGAACTCACTACTCAGTTGTAATAGGTTCAAGCAAGACAGGCTGTTCTTATTGGATATTCCTTCCTCTAACGTTGAACTGTACGCAATTTACAACAATGGTGCCTGTTCTTGAAAGATAACACCAATCTTAGCTTAGTACAATACATGTCCAAGAAGACTGTGTTTCGTCAGTTGAGTAATTGTTTAACTTTCTGGCAATAAACAAAGCTGCTTTTAATTGTCAAAGTATATAAATCTGGATGCCTATTCCATATTCGAGTGCGCCTACGCACACGCACCTACGCACATGCGCACAACAGATTTTTGCAATGGTCAGAATAGAAATGAAAACGCAAAACAGTACGTCTTATACAAACGACTATTTTTTTTATAGATTCACTCCGAGCAAGGCTATAATTCTACTATGACACAAAGGGCTACTGGTAATGAAAGAGACCTTAGAAGGAGATAGAAACTCATTCCTAAACATGGAACAGAGGATAAACCTCTACTCCTGTTAAAAAGACCGAGGACGAGTGTGTATTGGACGATAGGCGAACCTATCTATTGCTATTAAGAAAATAAATAAATAATTAATGAATAAAGTTTCAGAGTTCAAGCGGGCGTTAGAAATACAGACGTTAGAAGGAACCGAAGATCCAATCCTAAACAGGAAGTAAGCGATAATTCCTCTTCTGTTCAAAAGATGAGGAAAGAATATAAACCTAAGAGTCAATAATTCTTGGTCTTTTCCAAGTAAAAGAAAATTATAATCTGCATACCAGGCGACACAAAATAATAAAAAAATAGACGTAGGGTTTTCTAGATTAATTAACTTTCAAAGGATTTTAATTCTATATCTTTTACCTGATCCTCTTATAGAATGAACATTTTTTAGATTTATTCCCTCAGTGTGCATTGTGGTGTAGTGGATATCAGTTTGGAAGGAGTCATTGGGGAGTTGAGTTTGAATTCCTTGCATTCACTTACGCGCAAGTACCCTTGTTAAGGACGCTTTTTTCCTACCTGTTCTTTACTTATTCTATTCATATACATTGCAATTTTGTTATTACAATGGTTTATAAAAGAATTATATTCCTACACAAAAAATTAATGTTTCAGAATATTATTGTTTTTCTTCAGGTGATATTTTAAAAACAAATGATGAAAATGATTTATTTTAGAAAATTTAAAATGAATTTATTGTTATTCAGAAAGTTAAAGAGAAATGATTGGCAGAAGTTAAACAATTTGATTCACTCTGCATTACTCAATCAAAAGTGAGAATTAAGTTGAACTATGATGTTAAACATTAAGTTCACAGGAAGGAAATTGTTGAATTATGTCATGATAAAATGATACTTCTTAATTTTGTCTGGAGAAGATACATACTAGGAAGATACATTATTCAATTATGTAGAAATTAGTTTTTGACAGCAGATCAACTTTTAGGTTTTTGAGATTAAAGTTTTATACACTTTTACATTATTCGGATTATTCGGTTGTCATTTGTACGACGTGCTAGGAATTTCGAACCGAAACCTTTATTACAATCAATGGGGCATATCCTTCTCATTCCTTGTGCGAAGCCTCTCTTGGTAGTAATGAGTTATCTCTGACCCGACTCTCTAAGTTACTTGTTCCCCACTGTAGCCTGGTATCGAACTCACAACGCTTTGGGTCAAGTCAGTGGAACTAACCAACGAGCCATGTGTCCTTAAGGACTAGAACCACTGTATTTCTGGGACTTATAAACCTAATGTTCAGTAACCATTTTTACCAGAGTTCGTATTGCAATTTTTGATGTCAATGGTTTTCTCTAGCATTTTTTATTGTTAATGGTTTTCTCTAGTATTTTTAACGGACTTCATATTGCAATTTTTGATGTTAATGGTTTTCTCTAGTATTTTTTACCAGAGCTCATATTGCAATTTTTTAACACTAATAATTTTTCTCTGGAACTCCGTATTACTGGTTCCCATATTGTATTCAACTCTATGCTTGGTCAGCTTAGGAGATTTTTGCTATTTAGCATATGTGCTGATTCCTTAAGTTTACGTAGTTGCCAGTAGCGTTCTCTATTGATTATTTCAACTTCATTCCACAGGGGGGGGCAGTGATCACCTTTCTTCCACCATATATAGTCAGCTAAGCCTGAATACAAACTAATAGCAGGCTTAAACTCAAATAGTCGGGACACCAGAGAAAAAAGCTTATCAGAGCAGATGTCATCAATGATGTCGACGAGGGGTATGCGTTTGTTTTCACCCCAACGATACTGTTTGGAAAATTTTGAAAGCGAAAACTGCCATGAAAATGAAAGTTAGATATGGCGTTAATTGATTAATTCATTTTCTACTCTTTATCAACCATTTAGTGATAAAAGTAATACTAATTAACCTATAGCTGGGGGGAAAAGAAGTAGATTCCTACTTTTCCCAAAGGCATTTGCTCATAGGTGAATATAACGTGTCCAACGGGAATTGAAACTCGGCTCTCCGATTTCCATTTCTGAGCCATTATCTCTTAGTTATAGTCTAAAATAAATAGGGCGCTTCAACGTTGAGAAATATCGCAGTTTAGATGTGGCACAAGGTTGAATGTATGGAGCAGTGCGTGAGGATCGAACTCACTATTCAGTCGTAATTGATCTAGAGAAACAAGCTTGCTAACCATTACACGACGTCGAGGAGCCCAAGGAATTTCTATGCGTAGCTTAGATGTGGGCCAAGGTCGAAAGTACAGAGTACGGTGAGGATCGAACTCAGTACCCAAAACCTATTTGCAAGGGTTGAAAAAAATCTGCAGCTAGCGTTCTAAATAAACAAGATGTTTACTAGGCAAATTAAAATCTGATACGCGGACAGATTAAGAGCCGCTCAGTGAGAAACAAACAAATAAATATAGTACAGGTGAGTACAGTGGTCGGGAGGAAACATTTCTTTGAGAGGAACAAAGAAAATATTCTTCGACTAAACAGCTTTTATAACATCTTTCGTTTAAAAGAGTTTTTCGAGAAAATCAGTTTTCTGTGTCCATTGTGGTGCAGTGGATATTGACCTGGAATGAGAAATCGGAGACCCGAGTTCGAATTTCAGTTGAAATTAAGCGCAAATAACTTTGGAAAAGGTATTAATCTATCTCTTCTCTCCAGCTATGGGTCAAATAACATGAGAGATTGTGTTCTATAGCCTTGGTTGGCAACAAGTCTACCGCAGAAAGTAATGGCAACCTACTGCTGAAAAATCTGCCCAGTCAATCATGTCTCTTTCGAGACATGATCGCCGAAGCGTGCATCACGTACCTGACTGAGCTACTGTCACTTTTTAATATAGTAATGGTGATTTTTTTGTAATGTATTTTTTGGGGGTTGTGTGGAAAATCAACATCCTGATTATGCATTTATTTTCTCTTAAAGTTTCATTTGTTATCCATTTTCGTTGTTGCTACTGTTGGAAGCGTTTATACGAAGCAGCAAGGTCTTTACGGCTGAATTGGCTAGATGTAACCGTAAATTCTATGCTAACAGTTTCTTTTCTCACACTTTTCGTCTGTGGAACTCCCTTCCGCCTGCATGCTTTTCGGCCAATTTTGACCTTCAAAATATGTAAATGCAATGTCAATCGCTATCTGTCTGCCTTCCTGATTGCTCGTTTATTGTTCTCTCTTCTTTCACACCCACTAACCATAAGTGATCATATCGTCGATATTGAACCAGCTTCCTCTATAATTATGGCAATTTTTGAACAATATATATATATAAATTAAAAAAGGATTAATTCAATGATGTTGGATGATCATTTCGATATGAAAATCCCCACGGGGGATAACACATCACCTCAGCGACAGAAAAATCCTTTCAGAATAAATATATATATATAATTATTTTCTTTCTTTTCTTTTTCCCTCCCTTCCTTCCTTTATCTCTCTTATCTCCCACCTTTTTTCCGTGTTGCTTAACCTTACATCAATTCAACACGGCCGTCCGTTAATTTTAAGTTACAATTCTCTTTCTTTTTTTTGCGAACCCAGACGATGTCAATTTTTTCTTTTCTTGTTTATTTGATTTTATTTTGTTTTATCTTTTTCTTTTTTTCTTTTTCTTTTTCTTTTTTATTTTCTTTTTAATTTCTTTGCAAATCTATTTAAAAAGGAAAATTAGACTGATTTTTCTCCAGTTTCTGAAAGGATTTTTCTGTTGCTGAGGTGATGTGTTATCCCCCGTGGGGATTTTCATATCTAAATGATCATCCAACATCATTGAATTAATCCTTTTTTAATTTATATTTGCTCTGTAATATTTTATTACATGGAGCTCTTTTCCTGTATCATTTTTTAATATTAAAATAAAATTTTTAATATTAATTAGGATCAGGTTTTTGGAATTTACTTTCCTGCTTTTTCCGCTTGGATTAAAGTATCTGAATTAATATATATATATATATATATATATATATATATATATATATATATATAATTATGAATTAAATGTACATTGCGACACGTAAACCAAGCACGTTATTCAAACGGCACATTGTGATAACAAGTCTGATACATTACAGACTTTCCTGCTATCTAAAGTTATTAAAATGGTTAAAACAAAAGAATTGTAAAATCATATGCGACAGAAGATTCTAAAGCTGCTCAAAAATGGTAAAGAGTATCGAAAAATTACTCAAGATTTAAATTTGCTTGTATGTATTTGCTATTTGAAAATGGAAAAAATATGTGCCTACAGAAAATATTAAAAGGAGTGGTCGTCTGCGTAAATGAAACGAGCTACTGAACGATATATAGCCCGGAATATAAAGAAACAACCACTTTTGACTCAAAGAGAAATTCAGAACGTTCTGAAAAATGCCGAAAATGAAGTAAGTAAAGATACAATTAAGAGATCACTAAATTGTACAGGCTTGTATTCTAGATCTCTAAGAAAGACTCCACTATTAAAACGTAAACTTGTGCAAGACCGTTTGAAATTTGTTAAAAATATGAAGATGAATCAGATGAATTCTGGAAGATATTATTATTTGGTCAGATGAAAAGAAGATTGAACTTTTCAGGAGAAACATGTACCACCAAGTATGAAGGAGAAAATGAAGTGAATACAACCCAGTAAGCACCATCTCAACAATCAAATATGGGTGTGGAATGTAATGGTTTGAGGTTGTTTTTCGTGTAAAAAAGTATGAAAATCATCAAAGGATGAATGAATGCAGCAAAATACAAACAAATCTTATCAACCCATCTATTAAAAAGTGCAACAGATTTGAGGCCTGACCGAGATTTTGTATTTCCAACGATCCAAAGCACAGGGTTAAAACAACTCAACAGTGGTTCAATGAAAATGGAACTGATGTTCTGGAACGGCCTAGCCAGTCACTAGATCTCAAACCAAGAGAACATTTATGGAAACACTTGAAGCTGAGAGTACACGTATAAGACCCAAAAAATATCAAGGAACTCAAGAAAGCCTGTGAAGAAAAATGGGTGAAACTACCAAATTTTTCACACCGTTAAATTCGAAAATGGGTAATAAAAGTACATAAAAACAATGTTTCTCAAATTTTCCCTATGTTTAGTTAAACAATGTTTATTAAAATATTTTAAGTATATACCATTCAGATTGAACAAATTTTTTTTAAATTTGTAAAAAAAAAACGATGTTTTAAATAATTTTGCTACCTACTATATTTTATAAATATTTTAAAAACCTTGCTTGAAAATGGTTTTTATTAAGCTTTTCAAATTTTGATTAATAAATATAGTTTTCACATAATAACAATATCACTTGACCGGATAAAATTAATGCAGAATTTTAAAAGAATTAATTAAAATTTTAAAAATATGAACACAATTCTTGTTAAAATTGATACATCGAATTTTTTTTTCTTAAGACAATAGTATCCTGAATAAATATTTTTTATAAAAACTTTTCTCATTAAATAATGTCATAATTTTATTGCATTTTTTATTTTACGATAAGTTCTTCATGAAATGAGTCAGACATTTAAGTCTCATACGTGAGACATGATTGGGCAATCATGTCCCGAAATAGCCATGATTGACTTGGCAAAAGATTTTCTCGCAGCTGGTTGCCATTATTTTCTGCGGTAGACTGGTTACCAACTAAGGCTATAGAACCCAATATGTTCTGCTATTTAACCTGTAGCTCGAGGAAGGAGACAGAAATTATTCTGTCCCAAGAGTAAGCGCGTAAGTGAATGCAAGGAATTTAACTGGAATTCGAACTTGGCTATCCGATTTTTCGTTCCGAGCCGATATTGACTGCACCACAACGGATAATGAGTAGAAGCTTAAAAAAAAAAAGTTAATGATTCACATCTTTCAATGAGTCCTGATTTTAACTAATAAAAAAAGATTTCTGATAAAAATTTAATTTCTCAAAATTTCATGAAATTTGTTAAGTGGGGGTTGGCATATGTGAAAAAAAAAAAAAAATACCAAGATTTTACTAAAAAGAAAATCCAAAGATAATCTAATTCATTTGTGAAATAGTCCTGAAAGTTTCATCAAAATCCGGCAATTATTTGATTTTTTTAAGAATGTCCAAATCAAAATATTTTCTCCCCGGAAAAAAAAAAAAAAAAAAAAAATGCGCAAAAAAATTGATAATAAATATTGCAACAACTACTGACGCAAAAAAAAGAAAAAAATATATCCAAAATTTCGAGTGTTCTAGAAAGGATTAAAAAATTATGAAAATAATAAAAAAATACTTTGGTCTTTTCTTTTAATTATAACATAAAAATTTTGACGATAAAACTTTGTTTTTATTAAGTTTGTGTCTTTTTTTCATCGTGCTATCCTGTTTTTTTAGTGAAAAAGTGGCCGTACCTATATACACGCACGCACATACGCACGCACGCACGCACCCCCCCATATATATATATATATATATATATATATATATATATATATATATATATATACTTATGTGAATTAATAGATTCCTTAATTCCCATACGAATTCATAGAATTCATATGGGAATACACACATGCATAAAAAATATTATTTCAGTGTTAATAAAACAGCTCTCACTATAGTGTAAACACAGCTTTTGATTATATATATTTATAAATATATATTATATTATCCTACGTCGGTGGCACGACTCGGGGTTTCATGTGTTACGCAATAGTCAGTTGCATATTACGAACTGCCTGCATAAAATATTCAGGAGTGAACTTAAATCCAAATCTCTTAAACGGCCAGTTCACAATATGCACCTGATGATTGTGTAACGCATGAAATTCCGAGTCGTGCTGGTCCCGGGCTAACATGCTCGAGAGCAAATATTTTTCTTTATTAAGATTTCTCGAACATTTAAGTCGCTAGACGAAAGTATATGTTGCTTAATGAATAAACGAAGCGTCTACTTATATATGAGTATTCACTAAAAATAACGTTCACATTATTAAAATCTGTCGGATTAATAAAGAAAACATCAGTTATTTCTGTAGAAAGCTGCTTTGTTTACGTTTGGATATGAACTGAGCAGATACGAAAAGTTTGAAAGTCAATAACGTGAAGCATTTTGAATTAAAGCCAATATCATTGTCTTATTCTTTGTATCTCGGTCATTCAAAGCAAGTCGGATCTAACGGGGGTTCCCGCAGTCCCCTGAAAAGCCATTACTTTTTTAGTATATATATATATATATATATATATATATATATATATATATATATATATATATTGTTACGAGGATGCATTTATATATAAAAATAATATTAATAATGTATAAAAAGTTATAGTAATGGTTTCTATGGAGTTCTAAGCGTATTCCCAAAAAGTTTTAATTTAGGAAATAGTCGTAAAAATAAGAAAATTAGGAATAGAATGTCTTGGAAAATTGTAGAAAGTTTCAGTAGAATCTAGAGAATTCGTAAGGTTCTAAAAATATGCAAATTAGGTATTAGCCCCTATAAAAATAGGTTTTGGGCACGGAGAAGTTAGCTGATAGCAGGATGGGTTGACCTCTACAGCTCCGGTTAAAATTCAGGGATGTATATTCAGCCGAAAGAATCTCTCTAAGTCGACGACAAACTAAAACTTGAAAGAGTTGTTACCAGGGGTTGCTGTTGTTATCAACTCCGGTTTGTGATTCAAGGATTTATATGCAGCCGAAAGAATCTATAAGAAAGTTGCCGACCAACCAAAACCTGAATGAGAACCTCATGGAACAAAAAGAGTAAATACATATTTTTGACTCTTTCATTGACCATACTTAAAATTATTCTTTATATACTCATTTGAGGATTTCCGAAAAGTATAGCACTTAACTTCCTTGCTAACTGAACTGGGTAAAGATATTTGACACCTTCCCTCCCCTTTTCTTCCTCGTAACACTTGGCCTGCCAGTAGTAAACTATACGTCTTCTATTTGAATGCAAAAATAACACGGAACAATATATATTTATTGGTCCAGACATGGCATCTCAAATCAAGCCACTTTCTCATCGGCGTGATGTGGCTTCCCTTTGCCTCTTCAATAAATATTTTCATGGCTTCTGTTCTGACGAACTTAAGTCACTGGTGCCCCCTCCACAAACATTTACTCGGGCAACCCGACTTAGAAAAAAGGTCCCACCTATTTACAGTTAGATCAACCAAGTGCAGGCGACAATTCTACTCCATCAGCTTCTTTCCTCACACTTCCCGCCTGTGTAATTCCCTTTTATATACTTGCTTTCCTGATGGTTACATCCAGCAGCAAGGCCTCTGATTGGGAGATTGTGAGAAGCATGGAACCATCTCTTAATTACTGTTATTCCCAGGTTCACCCTGACCCGGAGTGGTAGCACTTGTTAGGGTCCCAGCTATGAGTAAATAGTTAACCCCCAAACTAGGGTCAAAACACTATCAAAGTATAAAAATGCTTTTACAGAAATATATATACATAAAAATAGACTTTTATAGAAAAATATAGACTTTTGAAGAAAAAATTATTGCCACAACACATTTTTTAAGGAAAAAATTCTCAGCAAAACATTTTTGAATACAAAACTAGAATACATTTTCAGTTTTCTAAAATAAAAAAAGAATAAAAAACAAAGTTTTTTTTAAAAATCTGTCTAAATTAACCTTCTCACTATACCCGAACATTAAAAAAAATACCTTAAACCCCGACCTTTTTGGCATTAAATGATATGCCGTTAAACAAAACTCACTCACTCTCTCACCCTTTCTACATCAACCCCTGTATCTTGTTCTTTTCCTTTCTCTCTACCTTCGCAACTGTCTTCACTCCGGTGTTCACATCCTTCTCTTGCCACTCCCCGCACCTGTGGCTGGTTCGTTCTTACGTTCTTGTCTTCATCTTCTGCTGAAAACTTTAACTCTTTTATGTAACCACCTGCACATCAGTGGCGATACCGCCTTGCTATATATATATATTAAAGAACATATATTTTAGTCATCCACATCCAAGTTCATCCACTCGACCGATTTGGTGTCAGTCGGAGTGCCTACCCTTAAGCTATATATATATATATATATATATATATATATATATATATATAATCACGTGATGGCTGTTTAGTGATGTCACTTCATATTTCATCATTCCCGCCTGTGGAATTCCTTTCCCTTCCCCGACAGCTACAATCTCCAAGAATTTAAATGGAAAGTCAATAGTCATGTCCTGTCTCACTCTGTATCCTCTCTCTCTCTCATGCTCCTTTCTCCATCCACTCAGCTCTCATCAGTATTCTCATCCTTCTCTTACTCACTTCCTGACACCCCTTATAAACTGTCTCTCTCGTAACTTTCCTCCTATGTAACCCTCTGCACAACAGTGGCAGTAAAATGCCTTGCTTGGGGCGATATGATTATAATATATATATATATATATATATGTGTGTGTGTGTGTGTGTGTGTGTGTGTGTGTGTTTATCCTCCGTTTCATATCTTAATAACTTTATAATAATCTAATCCTGATGCTTAGTTTAGAATTTGAAATTCGTAGTTTCTAATATTAATTTGTAATATTTTTAGAATACATTTTAATTTTTATTTTAAAGTAAAGTTAGTAATCAATTAGTAATACTGATTTTTATTTTAATCAAACATTAACATAAATGCACTAGTAAATTGTTTCAAGGATTTGTCATGTTAAAATTAGAAATTCCTTGCATTTCGATTGGTTATCTACAAACTACGTAACAATATCTTCCCTATTGAGGGGGGTTGGCTAAGTTTGAACATTTTAAAACATTTTATCTCACAGTCAGCGCCATCACTTAATAGAAGTGTCGAAATAAAATAGTTACTCTTGTAGTGATATTATAACATACTTTCTATATATATTACTAATATTCACTCAATACAAGACCCAAGAGCAACTCAGTGTCAAGTATTACTGTGCAAACTTTAGCATATGAAAAACTAGCGTTATGAAAAACTAGCATTAGGTGGATAGAGCTGAAGCAGACTTTAGAAGGTACCGGAAACTCAGTCCTAAACGAGAAACAAAGGATTAACCTCTTATCGTGTTCGAAAGACCGGAATAGAGTGATAACCGAACAATAGGCTAATCTCTTTATTCCTATTAGGGAAAGAAAGAAAAGAATAAAATGAAATAAATAAAGAATAAAGTTTTAAATTTCAAGCGCACACGTTTGCATTACAGAGCTGAGGAAAACTTTAGAAGAGACCAGAAACCAATTTCTAAACAGGAAACAAGAACTAAACATGTTCTGTTCAAAAGACCGAAGAGGCAAACGTATTTTTTACTCCAATTTTACAGCATATATATATATATATATATATATATATATATATATATATATATTAAATCCAAAAAGGATGAGCAAAATGTCTGTCAGTTAGTTAAGTGCTATACGTGATACACGCTTGGGCGATCAGGTCTTGAAAGAGACATGTCTGACTGGGCAGAAGATTATCCCGCACTAGGTTGCCATTGCTTTCTGCAGTAGACTGGTTGCCAACCAAGGCTATAGAACCCAATCTGTCCTATTATTTAACGCATAACTGAAGGGAAGAGGCGGATTAATACTTTTTCCAAGGATATTTGTGCGTAAATGAATGCAAGGAATTCAACTGAAATTCGAACTCGGTTCCCCGATTTGCCGTTCCGAGTCGATATCCACTGCACCACGAAAGGTAAAATTCCCAAGACGCGATCCTGTTAATGTTAATTTTATTAATTGATCACGGTTGAGTGTTCGATGTAAATAGTATTATCTATTTACAGAGCCAAATATATATAGTATGTCAAAAAATTCCGAAATTTTAATTTGTTGAGTGGCCATTTCAACGAGAAAATTCTCGCTTCATCAGAAACGATCAAAAACAAAAATTTACTAATTCAAATATACTTTGAAATGGCCACTCAACGAATTTAAATCCCGGAATATTTGGACATAGTATAGCTCAGTGGTAGAATCACCGACTGACACCAATTCGGCCGGGTTTCAATCGGAGTCTAATTGTACTGATGAGCTGTGATATAGCGAAACAGATTTGTATATATATATATTTAACAGACGAAACCGCATTTTTTCTTTGGAGTTAACGTTTTTGGCCAACACCTCATCAGAAGAATCGTTGGCGATTTAGTAAAATGTTAGTGATATATATATATATATATATATATATATATATATATATATATATATGTGTGTGTGTGTGAGGGGGGTGGTCCTTCTGATTTTCCAAAAAATTTAATGTTTAGTTCCGCGTCTAAGAAAATGACCAAACAGTAATTTTTTAATAATCTTTTCATTTAAAATTATTCACAAGAACTTTTAAACACCCCTTCACATCTCTCTTTCCACTGTCTGTCTGTGTGTCTGTGTGCCTGCCTCTCTCTCTCTCTGTTTCTGTTTGTCTGTCTCTCTCTCTCTCTATATATATATATATATAAATGCATGTGTGTGTGTGTCTTTAAATAGCGCTTTTTACCTTCAAACTGTACATAAAGCAGAGCGTTACAAGCTAAAACAGACATTATCGCGTATAGGTCGATCCGTCATGACTCGAGTTTAATGTTTTGGTTTTGCCCCATCTTGCAGTGCTGGCAAATCTAACCCTTGCGCAGTCTCATTCTATATTTAATCTTCTTATCTCGTATATGAAATTATAACTGATCTCTTGAGCATCCAATAAGGATAGAGCTAATTAACAATGGTATGAAATCACTGCGCTGAAATGTAATTAAATGGTTATTGGTTTTATATATACGATTTAAACTAAGTGAAAATAAAGGATTCTTTAGCACTTATTTAAAACAGTTATAATTTTCTTTTTCTGAAATATGTTTAGATTCAAATTTTCGTTCTTCTTTCTGTAAATTGTCTTCTGGAATAATCTGTATGAATTTCTGAGATGAAGTGCTTTTATGTCGATTGTGCGGTCGAGTATTTTAAACGTTGTTGTTTTTGTCAGAAGTCCTCTCCACCAAAAATAAAAAATCAAATGAAATCACACATAAAAATCAAAGGTGAAAATACTCTAATAATATATGTGGTACATATAATTTATCCTGTTGTTGCGTGTAACATGATTATTTCTTGTCTGAATCTCTTAGATGAGTCATTTTATTATTTTATATATTTTCCAAGCAAGAATATTGATAGTCGTTGTTTTTATCACAATGCGTCATAATAAATGCAATAATGATGAAGATAATCGTAAGATGTGCGATACGGGATTATTATAAATGAATCTCTACTCTGTCATCATTAGCGACAGCAGATTTTTAAACTAAACGTCTTTTCAAAATGAAAAAAAAAATTGAATTTTGATTAAAAGTTGATTCATACATAATTAATGGTCATGTAGAAATAAAATGGGCCGTGCAGACATTCGAAAAACACTTGTCATGTCAGAGAAATATTGATATGAATCTTTTCAGTTGTCCGGGGCAGAAGAACCTGGAAACGTACCAAACAAGTTTGGGTGTTTCACATCCCTGAACATCGAAATAAGCCTTTCCATATTAGTATTGATCAGCATCACATGATGAGAGAAGACTGTATTGCGCCAAAATTTTAAGTTTAAAATCCTGCCAGTCTGACTTTTAGATATTTATCTGGACTTGAAACGTCATTCTGTTAGATAGTGAGAGTTTAAAAGAAGAAGAAGAAGAAGAAGAAGAAGAAGAAGAAGAAGGAAAAATAATAATATTCGTGCTTGTCTCCATCGTCATTATTTCGTACAGCCATTACGCTCTGCTATTACCTCATAATTAATGAACAAATCCGTTTTGATTGCGTGGAAAGACAAATGGCATATCAAAGACCCTACTTGGTTTCAGCGAAAACAAGAAAGAAAGGCAAATAGAAGTGTTTAATAACTCATAAATAATAGACTATTATGTTTTGAACACGTGAGAAGACAAAATACATATCAAATATGCTAACTGGTTTCAGTGAGAAAATTAAAGAAATAAAGGAAGATCGTATTTAATGTCTGTTACAGTGAAATGGAAAAATCCTGTCAATTTCAATTTTTTTCATTTGTATCCCCTTATTCCTTAAAATAATAACCATCATTCATATTTATGATAGTTATTGTAATATTTGTTAAAGTTGTTAAGCTCAAATATTTATCGATGTGATAGGGGAATTTCTACGGATATTTTATTGTCATAGAATTTGCCATGAGTTTATTCAATCATTAACTGAAGAATTAAAATTCATCAAAAAATGGAAATAGGAAAACCTTGACATTTTTACTACTACTACTACTACTACTACTACTACTACTACTACTACTACTACTACTACTACTAATAATAATAATAATAATAATAATAATAATGAAATCTGAAACCGAAGGTTTTATTCTTGCTGCACAGGACCAATTCTTGCTAACTAGAAATCACCAAGCACACATATTGAAAAGTTGTATTAACCCGAAATGCAGATTGTGTGTTAAATATCCAGAAACAATCGACCATCTTGTCTCAAATTGCAGTTTTAGTGCCAACTCGTCATAATAATGTGGGCTAATATCTGCACTCGAAAAGATGCAACTTTTACGGAAAGGAAACTGGTAAGAAACTGACCTGAACATTATCCTGACCCGGTTACAATGACAGGACCAGGAACAACTTTATGGGACATTACAGTACACACAGACAGAACAATCAAATCTAATCGCCCAGACATCACGATCAGAGACCGCAAGAATAGAATGTGCTTTCTTATTGACATGGTAGATCCTTCAGATTGTAATGTATCTGAAGATCTTTTAAAAACTATCAAAATACAGGGGATCTTGAAGTGAAAATCTAAAAAAAATGTCACACATGAGGTCATCAATAATTCCAGTTGTAGTTGGAGTCCTCGAATTGATTGGAAAATGTTAAGATAAATTCATTGAAGGGATTCGTGGTAGCTCATGCCTTAAAGAAATACAAAAAACTGTACTCACAAGTACAGCCAACACATTTCGAAGAGCTTTTTCTCTGTAAAATGTGTGGGATCTTAGGTTGCCTTTACAAAGACTATCAGTGGGAAATTAAGACATTTTGGACCGGAGGTCTTTGATTGGTACCCGGAATGAAATGTGTATACAGAAGAAATCCATGGAAATTTTAAAGACTTTAAATATATACAAGATATCATTCCTGGATTTTAAAGACTTTAAATATATACAAGATATCGCCCGTCATCATCAATTTCATCAAACAGTGCATGTCTATATGGAAAACAACCTTTTACCTCAATCATATAAATGGAACCTATAAGTCTGATAAAATAAACATCAAAAGAGGTATATTTCAAGGTGATTCTTTATCTCCCTTACTATTCTGCATATCATTAATAGCACTAACCAGTCAACTTAATAAGACAGAATGTGGTTATAAAATAGGCCCAAAGAAAATAAGCCATCTATTTTACATTGATGACTTAAAGTTATATGCTAAGAATGATAATGAGCTAGAAGGTCTTCTGCAAACTGTAAAATGCTTCAGCGAAGACATTGGAATGAAATTTAATTTGAATAAATGTGCTAAAGCTACAGTTTTACGTGGATCAATACAAGAAACATCCTCAATTAGCTTAGACCCTGCTGTAACAATAAAAGAATTGAAACCAGAAGAAGCTTATAAATACCTAGGTGTAAATGAGAGCGAAAACATTCACCATAAAAAAATGAAAGAAATAGTGCGTAAAGAGTACTATAGAAGGCTACGAATGATATTAAAAATTGAATTAAATTCACAGAACAGAGTTATGGCCATTAATAGCCTTGCAATCCCAGTTGTCCAATATAGCTTTAACATCTTAAACTGGACTCTAAACGACATCAGGCGAATGGATGCTAAAACAGGAAAGCTTCTTTCTAAGCATAAGATGCATCATCCAAAGGCTGATGTAGACCGTCTATACATACCCCGTAAAGAAGGTGGAAGAGGCCTTATTCAGCTGGAATTGCCATACAAGACAACAACTATTGGCTTACTAACATACATAGAAACAACAAAGGATTGGATGATACAATTAGTAAGGCAACATGAAGAAAGAAAGAAAAAATATTCAATAATAAAAGAAGGCAGTAAATACAAACACGATTTAAAGTTAGTAGATTCTGTAGAAAAGCAAAACAGAAGCCAAGAACCAACTATTGCGGCAAAAAATATGAAAATGAAAGCCAAAGATAAAGCTCTTGAACAGATGAAACAGCGCTGGCAAGACAAACGTCTGCATGGCCAATATCCAGAACGTGCCAATAAATCCAATGTTGACAAAGTAAATACTCATCGATGGTTACGTGCATCTGGATTAAAGTCTGAAACTGAAGGCTTTATTCTTGCAGCACAAGACCAAAGTCTTTTCACTAGAAACTTTCAGGCAAATATTATGCATAATAATATGGATCCAAAATGCAGGTTGTGTGATAAACACCAAGAAACAATAGACCACCTAATCTCAGGCTGTTCTGTGCTTGCCCCAAATGAATATAAAAATCGCCACGATAGAGTTGGGCAATATTTACATTGGGCAATGTGCAAACATTATGGAAAAGCTGTAAACAAATACTGGTATGAACATCACCCAGCACCGGTTACAGAAATAGAAGATGTAACCATTCTATGGGATTACACCATCTACACAGACAGAAAAATTGAAGCAAACAGGCCAGACATTATTGTTAAAAACCAGAAGGAGAAAACTTGTCTATTAATTGATATGGCTTGTCCAGCGGATTGTAACATAGCAATCAAGGAATTTCAAAAACTGTCAAAATATAAAGACCTGGAAATTGAAATAGAAAAAATGTGGATATTGAAAACAAGAGTTGTGCCAGTGATAGTAGGTGCACTTGGAACAAAAAAATGGAACAAAACAACACATTGAAAGAATCCCTGGAAACCCCAGCTTAAGAGATATACACAAAATTGTCTTATTAAGTACAGCCCACACACTAAGGAAAACTTTATCTATGTAATGCTAGGGATGATAGGGAAGATAGAAAAACATGAAATGGAGCCATAACAACACGCCACTACCTGCCTTAGGTCTCCCCGCAGACTTGGTTGGTAGTGAGACCAAAGCAGAAATCGAAATATGATGAAAAATGACGCAATAATAATAATAATAAAAGAAAAGAAAAAAAGAAAAGAAAAAAGAAAAGAAAAGAAAAAAGAAAGAAAGAAAGAAAAATATTCAATTATAAAAGAAGGCAGTAAATACAAACAAGATTTACATTTAGTAGATTCTGTAGAAAAGCAAAACAGAAGCCAAGAATCAACTATTGCAGCAAAAATATGAAAAAGAAAGCCAAGGATAAAGCTCTTGAACAGATGAAACAACGCTGGCAAGACAAACCTTTGCATGGCCAATATCCAGAAAGTGCCAATAAATTCAATGTTGATAAAGTTAATACTCATCGATGGTTACGTTCATCTGGATTAAAGTCTGAAACTGAAGGCTTTATTCTTGCAGCGCAAGACCAAACTCTTTTCACTAGGAACTTTCAGGCAAATATTATACATCATAATGTGGATCCAAAATGCAGGTTCTGTGATAAATACCAAGAAACAATAGACCATCTAATCTCAGGATGTTCTGTATTTGTCCCAAATGAATATAAAAATCGTCACCTTAGAGTGGGGCAATATATACATTGAACAATGTGCAAACGCTATGGAAAATATGTAAACAAACATGGGTATGAATATCACCCAGCACCGGTTACATAAATAAGAGATGTCACCATTCTATGGGATTACACCATCTAAACAGATAGAAAAATTGAAGCAAATAGACCGGATATTATTGTTAAAAACCAGAAAGAAAAAACTTATCTATTAATTGATATGGCTTGTCCAGCGGATGGTAACATAGCAACCAAGGAATTCGAAAAAAAAATATAAAAACCTGGAAATTGAAAATTGTTAAGTACAGCCCACACACTAAGGAGACCTTTGTCTATGAAACGCTAGGGATGATAGGGGAGATATAAAAAACATGAAATGGAGCCATAACAACACACCACGACCTGCCTTAGGTCTTCCCGCAGACTTGGTTGGTAGTACGACCATAGCAGGGATGGAAATATGATGAAAAATGACAACATAATAATAATATAAATAGCTGGAAATCGAAATAGAAAAAAATGTTTAAATTGAAAAAAATAGTACCAATCATAGTAGATGTGCTAACAATGATAAAAAAGAGCCCAACAATACATTGAAAATATTCCTGGAAATCCCAGCTTAAGAGAAATACAAAAACAATGTCTTGATAAGTACGACCCCACACACTAGACGAACTTGGTCCATGTAAAGCTAATGATGTTATTGGAGTTAGAGAAGCAAATCATAAAATGTAGCCATAACAGCCCACTACTATATGCCTTAGGTCTTCCCGTAAAATTGGTAGGTAGTGTGACCATAGTAGAAATCAAAATATAATGATGATATTTATTTAATAATAATAAATTTTTACATTAAACAAGTGTAGCACATATTTGAGAAAGATCGAATAATATATCAGTCGAAAGATTCGATTAAAAAGAAACGTATTGGTAAAATAAATACATAAATAAATAAAGGAACAAATTAAAAATAAATTAAAGATTATATTGAATAATCAGATTACATAGTCAAAATAATAATTTTGCTTATCTGTAAACGTGTATTTTCAGTTGCGTGTATTTTTCTGTTACAAGAAGTCATGTCAAAATCATATTGAAGAATGAATTGATTCCTTTTATGTTTGGGTTTGAAGCTACGTCCTTATTCCAGACCCGGTTTAATCTAATAACCTGAAGCTCGGAAGCAAAGGCATATAAGAATAAATTTATCTACTTTGTGAATGACCCTTAATAAAAAACGGTTCTTGATCGGGTCGTCATTAAACTGATAGTAAGAAGACGCCATGATCCCGAATAAATATTTTTTGAATGCTTAATAATGGAATTATTAAGAAGAATGAAGTCGAAACACTCCGTTTCCCAGCCAAAACTTCTGACGTTTGCTCTCGAGGTATCACGTTATTTGCCAAGTTCCATAACGGAAGAGTCTCAGTCCGAATAGAAGTAAAAAGTATTTTTTTCACGCTATCCTATTGGTTGAAAATCAGAAAACCTTCGGTGCATAATATATGCATTTGGAGGACGAAAATAACTCTGTGAACATACGTATAGATGATTAAAATTCTACTTCCAAAAAAGAAGATGTCATTTATTTTGCACATATTTTGATCTTCATCCAGTTTTTGTTCTGGTAAACATGGGACTAAATATAGAAAGTTAGTTTAGTAAAGTTCGTTGTGGTGCTCTGCTCGGAACGAGAAATCAGTTGAATTTGTTGCATTCATTTTTGCGCAAATACGCTTGGAAAAGGTATTAATCCGTCTCTTCTCCCTCTAGCTATGGGTTAAATAGCAGGACTGATTGGTTTCTATAGCTTCGGATGTCAACCAGTCTACCGCAGAAAGTAAAGGCAGCCGATTGCGGGAAAATTTTCTGCCCAGTCAATCATGTCTCTTTCGTGTCATCTGATATATACGAATAAATACACAATGGTCTTTATTATAAAAGAGATGATTATTATTTCCATTGATATCTGTTGTACGTTGCTCATTTCTTTCCGGGTCCCAACCAGAGACCTAAGATCAGAAATTGTATCATGACATTTTCACTTAACATTTTTGAACCTAAGAACACACACATTTTGCATTGATACTTTATTTATTATTATTATTGAGAGTGATATCATCTTGTCAGAAAATAATATTAAGTGCCTAATTGCCAAGCCCCCGGGGTCTGTGAGTAAAAAGAGATCTATAGAAGAGTAATCTATGCACATTTGGGACATTTCGTTCAGAAAGAGAGTGTTTCTCTGAATGATACACCCTTGCGCAAATTAATTGAAGCAACTGCATTAGTATACTTCTTTTCACTATACGGTCAGTTTTTCACCCATTGAAGTGACAGGGTGTAATCGATTTCTATTTTTTTGCAGTGGTCATTTGCAGTAGGTCATTTGCAGTGGTGTGCAGCAAAATGAATCTATTTTCGGGATGCATGATGGAATTTGTTTGGCTCTAAATAATATTGCATCATCCGTGATTGCATCAGATGATGCTATTCACGACACTATTCTTGACTGTCGATTAATTGTCATACAGCCATTGTCTGCGATGGAGGTATGAAAATTGTTAAGCTGCTCAAAACACTGTCAAGCCTTACAGAGAGATCGCTAATATTGTTGATGTCAGCCTTTCAATTGCAAGTCGTGTCATCAAGGCTCGGAACAAACGATCCATCAGTCCAAAACGCAAAGGAAAATTTGATCGGAAGAGAAAAACAACGCCAAGAGATGACGTATACGTGACCAGGAAAAGTGTGAAAAAATCTGAGAAGACATTATTCGTTTTGGTTCAATTAATTTGTACAAGGGTGTATGTTCAATTCTCGACAAAATAATCATTTGTCGTTCTGAACTGCTGATGTTTCCAGAAATATTACTCGTATGATTTAAGGTACTCTTCTTTATCATACCTAATGTCCCTAGCACAAAAGGAGTAATTGTTGTTTTGTTACTTTGATTTACAGATATTTATAATTTAAGTTTTTGAAATTCTTTTTTGGAAACATTGGGATTATTATTATTATTATTATTATTATTATTATTATAGTGTTTTGCTTTTGCTTTTTGTAATACGAGTTGTCCACAAGTCTCAATCAGTGGCTTCAACAGAAAACAACTTTTTATAACAAAAGATACACACAGATGAGGTGCCTTGCGATCAGAGAAAGAAAAATATATAATTGTGGTCACTTTGTGGAGAGAAATCTATGTAAGATCTTCATATATTTTGAAGCTACCAAGAATTTGATCCAGATGTGAGTTGTGGTGGAGGGAATATGAGCTCAGAATGAGAACTCGGATAGCCGAGTTCAAATTCCTATTGAATTCGTTGCATTCACTTACTTACAAATACTCTTGGGAAAAGTAATAATCCACATCTTCTCCCTCCAGCTATGTGTTAAATAGCAGGACAGATTGGGTTCTATAGCCGTGGTTGGCAACCGAAAGATAAAAGGGTTTGCGTAGGATCAACACCCCTACCTGTAAAAGACAAGTTACAAAAGCATCGACGACTCCCCTCGTCGATGGTGAGGAAGTGGTCGATGACCCAAGCTCCATTGGGCGCGATGGGGATGGGGATTTCATTCACATATTTGTTTTCTCCTATTAATATCATCATCCAAAGCCCAAATAGCAATAGGTGTCTTGTTGTCTTTAGATGCTACCTTCTCGAGTTCCTTGTATTTGCTTTGTTCCTCAAACTTATTATTGTCGCCTGTGGTTTCAACATTTTTCCAAAGACAAGTCTTTTTAAAATGGTTTTTCTCAATTAAGTCTAGTCTATTTACTTGGATTTACTATCACTTTGCATTCTTGAAATCCCAGAGAATTATAATTCCCTTTATTATTATCATTATTATTATTATGTCATTTTCATCATAATTCGATTTCTGCTATGGTCACACTTGTGTTGTTATGGTATATTTCATTTGTTTTTCTAACTCTCATAACATCACTAGCGTTACATGGACAAAGTTCATAGTATGTGGGCTGTACTTATCAAGACAATTTTTTGTAAATGTCTTAAGCTGGGATTTCCAGGGGTTCTTTTGATGTGTTGTTTTGTGCATTTTTTATATAATTCCAAGTACACCTACTATCACTTTTACTATTCTTGTTTTCAATTTTCACATTTACACTATTTCAATTTCCAGGTCTTTATACTGTGATAGTTTTTCAAATTCTTTGGTTCCTATTTTACAATCCTTTGAACAAGCCATATCAATTAGTACGAATTTTTTTTCTTTTCGGTTTTTGATTATAATGTCCGGCCTATTTGCTTCAATTTTCCTTCTTTACTAGATGGTGTAATCCCATAGAATAGTGACATCTTCTATTTATCTTAAGATGTTTAAATATATACAAGGTATCACCCGTTGTTATCAATTCCATCAAACAATTTATGTCGATATGGAAAACAACACTTTACTTCAAACATATAAATGGAATTTATAAGTCTAGTGAAATAAACATCAACAGAGGATTATTTAAAGGTAACTCCTTTTCTCTCTTACTGTTTTGTATATTTCTAATAGTATTAACCAGCGAACTTAACAGGACGGAATGTGGCTATAGGATATCTCAAAAGAAAATAAGCCATTTATTTTACATGGATGATTAAAGCTGTATGCTAGGAATAACAATGAGCTGGAAGGCTTTCCGCAAACTGTAAAATGTTTCAGTGATGATATTGTAACGGAATTCGGTTTAGATAAATGTGCTAAAGCCACAATTTTATGAGGATCACTACAACAAGCCTTTCATATTAGCTAGGACCCTCTCAGAACATAATTATGGCCATAAATAGCCTTTCCATCCCAGTGGTACAATATAATTTAAATATCTTGAACTGGACTCTAAATAACACCAGAGAAATGGATATTAAGACAAGAAAGTTTCTTTCCAAGCATAATATCCATCATCCAAAGGGTGATTCAGAACGTCTATACACACCCCATAAAGAAAGTTGAAGAGGTCTTATTCAGCTAGAATTGTCATACAAGACAATATCTATTGGCCGACTAACACACATGAAAACAACAAAAAACCGGATGATACAATTAATCAAAAAGCACGAAAACAAAAAGAAACACATATTCAATAATGATAAAAGGCTGTAAATACAAACAAG
>JBBBDQ010000385.1:2285000-2345000 GCA_037127315.1 Ascarosepion bandense
AGATTGCTGCTATTACCGCCTCCTCCGGCAAGCGCTCGTACGGCCTCCCGTATTTTCTGACTTACTTGGTCCGAGTTCTGGGTAATCACACCCGTGCCGCCGCCGCTGGCGCCGCCGCCGCCGCCACTGCTTGCGAGATGGTTGATACGCCACTTGGCAGCGTTGCGGTAACTAGTGCTGCCCTTGTAGTCCACCTTGAAGACCACCTGGCTGTCGACCAGTTTTCCCAGGATGGCCTCCGTCTCGCTGAAACTTATTCCGTGTTTGCGTTGTAACATGTGGCTAATGCGCTCTAAGTCAGGCCGGGCTTTTCTTTGCCGTAGCTGGTCAATTGTTTCTAAAATCACGTCTTTGAATTTGGTGGTTGTCATTGTTACCACAGTGTTTGAAGTTGTTGTTGTTGTTGTGGTGGTGGCAGTTGTTGTTAGTGTTGTATTTTGCATTTTGGAAAAATAAAATATATATGTATATATATATATATATTTTTTAAATTTTAAACCGTACCTGTCCAGCAGTAAAAAAACCCGATAAAAAGAAAATCCCCAGGGACTCTTTCTTTCTTTTTTTTCTTTTCTTTTTTTCTTTTTTGCCACGCAAATACAGTGTTAATAACCTGCAGATAATTTTTCTATTTATTTTGTTAATGTGTTCCTTTTCTTTCTTTGAAAATAATATTGTTATTATTGATATATTTTCTGCATTTAAATCGAGTGATACTTTTTTGTCACTGGCCTTGGAGTTCACTTCAAAACTGTTAATAAAACGAACGAGAAGCGGTTAAATAGACAGATGAATTGAGATGGAAAATAAACATGTAAAAGAAATGCAATTATCGAAACAGAGTGATTAGGATTCCAAAACCCGACGCTGAATCTCTTCTTCTTCTTTCCGCGAAATTGATGGCGACTGTGATGACGACAGCAAAGATAACGTAAACTATCTGAAATGTAACCTGACCAACCAGCCCAGCTTTTCCGGCTGGGGTCTGTGGGGTCGAGAAAACTTTTCCCCAGCGCTTTTCTCAAACACAAGTTAAAAAAGAAAGGAAGGAAGGAAGAAAGAAATAAAGAAACCTTCTGTCAGTCCTTGAGCGATGGTGTGTGGGTGATGACGATAAAAGCTTTACAAACATCCATGCTAAAGAAGAAGTGGCGGCGATGACGAAGAGAGTCGGGTTTTCCTTTTTCGCTTCTTTTTGTACACCCACCAGGACATGTGTGGGTTAAAAGAATGGACGTATAGGACAAGTAATAATAAGTGATCCGTCTGGCCTCGCCTGCCTTACACTCTCGTCTTCTCGGCTCGGTTGCGTCGAATCGTGCTGCTGCTGCTTATAATGTTGTCTGTTTGAGTGTTGTTCGTGGCTATGTGTTTTTAGGTGTCCGTCTTTTTTTTAGGAAGCAAAACTAACGAATCCAATCACTATATTTTCTGTCGTTTTATTATTTGTTTTTCTGTGTTATTCTGTCCGATATCTGGCCCTGGTTTCGTCCGATAAGATATGTCGGCCAGTAATATAATATTAGTCTTCTCGTTTTTTGCCCGATGCGTTTACTCGCTCTCTGCCTATGTGCGTCAGTCCGATAGCTTTTAACAAACACTTTCTTGGAGAGAGATAAAGAGAGAGAGAGAGAAAGAGAGAGGGAGAGAGGGAGAGGGAAAAAGAGATATAGGGGGAGGGAGAGAAAGAGAGACAGTGAGAGCGCGGCTAGCGCACAAAAGACGGAGTGAGTAAGCTTGACAGTGAGAAAGTTAGGGAGGGTTTTTTTCGGTAACGCGCCTTCTTTATCGGTCGCCTGCTCGCTCACACTTACGGATAGAAAAAGAAAGGGGGAAAAAACAATCAAAATAGAAATGAAAAAAGAAGGAAAGAAAGAAAGAAAAATGATGATAAAGTTAAAATCGTCCTTAAAAAAGAAGAAAATAGACGAAAAAAAAAAAAATGACAGGTTTAAATAAAATAAAACATGAAATTACCGAAAAAGACAGAAATAAGATTTCCTTTTATAAAGTTGAAGGATTGATTATTATTGTTGTGGAAAACAGATGCAAGGAGGATAAGAAAAAGAAAGAGTATAATAAATAAACAAATTGTTTTGAAGTAAGGAAAACGAGAAAAGATGCGAAAAATGTAGTGGTAAATAGAGAGCGGGTGGATACGTGCGGCGAGAGTGACAGAAAGAGGGTATCGGAGAGAGTAAAAAAATGTAAACACGAGAAAAGCGCAGAGAGGGAGCGGAGAGAGAGAGAAAGAAAGAAAGAAAGAAAGAAAGAAAGAAAGAGAGAGCGAAAAAGCCGAGACGGAATGAGTGCTCCAAGTGTCGCCTTCGCCACTGCGGCTGCGCACAGCGCACTGCTATTGCATTCTGGGATAAATCTCATTGCATGAACGATGTGCCCAGCGCTGAACCGTTAGCCGATCAGGGACGGAAATTGTTGAAACACCGTACATAACCATCAGTCGATTATTACTCGTTCCGCACGCAATCAGTTCTAAACTGTAAGTCAGTTAGGCCCGGAAGTAGATTCACGATACACACTGTCAGTGACACATGTAGCGCATGCGTATCAGCGTGTTTCGTGCCATGCCTAGCAGACGCAAACAATGAACAAAACTGAATACACTTTTTTCCCTCCTCACAACTGTCCTCTTTCTTTTGTATTGCTGACTGTTTTCTACGCGGCAAACGCAGTAAAGATAAATTATTAGCGCCTATAAAATCATATAAGCCATTTTTTTTTTTAGTTTATACCTATTATAAATATAGTTTTATTTTCCGTATCTAGACATTTGACAGCCGATTAAAAGTACGTATCTAATTTTCATTGATTGATTCAATAAACTCAGTAAGATGTTTGTCTATGATTAAATACTTCATTTCAAGGCCTTATTTCACTGACAAATCGTTAGGAAGTTGCAATAATCTAACCTGCGAAGTATATATATATATATATATATATATAAACGTGCATAAAACAGGTTGTCGACTTAAAAGTTCACTTTTATATTTACATACGCTCTATACCTGATATTGACCCCTTTAATCCATAAATATACCATCCCTTAAAAGTATGTTTTATCATATATATGTAGGGATTGTCTAAGCGTAGCACCCGGTGAATATCACTACTCAATCATAACTGATATAGATTGCAAAACATTACACCACGTCGAATTACTAAGTATAATATTCTAGCAATAGCTTAGATGTCGCACAAGGCCGAAAGTGTGCCCCATTCAGTGTCACACACACACACACACACACACACACACACACACACACACACACACACACACACACATATATATATATATGCGCACATACACGCATATATATATATATGCGCGTGTGTGCATGTATGCACACACACACACACACACACAAACACACACATATATGCACACAGGCTCACACACGTAACATATACATACATATTTATATATAGTATGTAAGGGCTGTTTATATGTTACTGAAAGATAAACACATTTTTAATCCCCAAATACGGCTGGTACATTATGGCCATGTTTATAATTGATATTGTTAAGGATTGCATTTTTATGATAACGGGATTCATTATTTTTTGACGCTTTTTGCAGTTGAATGTGCGTATCATATTTGAGTTACTGACGAGTACATTTCATGTCGAGGTTGGTAATTATTTCCATGTTGGTTTAAATGTGTGCGTATGGCGCTCAAGTCTAGAGAGTCAGATAGATAGATAGATAGATAGATAGATAGATAGATAGATAGATAGATAGATAGATAGATAGATCAATCATGATTTAGAGGGATAGATAGATAGAAATGAAAAGGTCGTGATAGATAGATAGATAGATAGATAGATAGATAGATAGATAGATCATGATTTAGAGGGATAGATAGATAGAAATGAAAAGGTCGTGATAGATAGATAGATAGATAGATAGATAGATAGATAGATAGATAGACTTGAACAGATAAGATAATGTGCAGTTTTGTTTTAACGCAATTTATTTTAACTCTAATTAAAATAAGTAACTCTAGAAATATTAATGGTTAAAATATAGACATTCATGTCTGCTCACTTCACGTATTTTGCAGTTCAAAGAGAAAATTATTGTCATTACGTAGATTTTAGTTGACCTCTTAATTTGGCTGCAAACTTTCTTTACACTTTACTCGACATGTATGTAAGTAGAACATATATTCTCTGTTGACAACTTATAAAATCGCACAATCACCATCAACCTTTTAAACTTAAAAAAATTATTCAACCTTTCAACTTTTTACAAAAAAGAACTTAAACAGCAAACACACACACACATACACACACACACACACACATATATATTTGAGTAGCAACTATTCTTTAAATGTTTTTATTGAATATTACAGACAAATAGTATTTTGTAAGTTTTTACACTTTTTCTAGTGACGGTACAGTTTTTACTTTTCTCTTTATTTATATGCTGCTTTTTTTAATTATAATTTTTCCCCGCTACACACGCACTTAGTCTTGTAAAGTGCAATGGTGTGCAGTGACCAAATTTGATGGAACAACCGAAATTGTGATCATTACAAAAACTTTATTTTAATCATAAATCTCAACTAAATAAAACATATAATTAATAAAAATATCTATCTATCTATCTATCTATCTATCTATCTATCTATCATATTTTAGCAATATTTATATTGACGATTATAGTTCATGGTCGATCATATTGAGAGATTTAAAAGAGTTGTTATTGGTTAGAAAATTATCGGAGAATTTGGCCTAGTAGATTGAGGATAAAATTAAGTCACTTTCGATTCAATGTCCGCTTTTGAGACTTGTCACAAAATTGCTATAGCTTACAGTCTAAGCTATGACGAATAATAACGATTTGTTTATCAAAGATTTGTAAGAATCAAATAAAAAAATATGAACAGTCTACAGAAGATACGAAAGTCAATCTTTTTATGCCAACGAAAAAACAAAACGAAAACGATCGTTTTTATAAGATGAGCCAAGAAAACGTTTTTCACTCAGGCATGTATTATGCAGTTATAAATTTCTCTCTATGCTTTGTAACGCCATCTGGGGTTTGACCACAATGCATCTGCAACTCAGGGCGATTGTGCGGCTTGATAAGTTGTCGGCAGAGAATATATGTTTTACTTATATTCTTGTCGAGTAAAGTGTAAGGAAGTTCGCAGCCGACTGAGAGGTCAACTAAAATTTACGTAGTGACAATAATTTCTTTTGAACTGCAGACAACGCGAAACGAGCGGACATGAATCTCTATATTTTAAGTTAGAGTTGCTTATTTACTTATAGTTAAAATAAATTGCATTTAAACATGACTGCGTACTATCTATCTATCTATCTATCTATCTATCTATCTATCTATCTATCTATCTATCTGAGTCTGTCCATATCTATCTATCTGAGTCTGTCCATATCTATCTATCTATCTATCTATCTATCTATCTATCTATCTATCTATCTGAGTCTGTCCATATCTATCTATCTATCTATCTATCTATCTATCTATCTGCTCACATACGCGTAAAGTGTCCTCAGAATGGGGAAACAAGGAAAAGGTGTAATCGAGTCTTTTTGTTTTATTAGGACAAAGTTTGAAAAAAATGTCTTAATGACATTTATTCCAGTATCTGATGTTATGTCTACTGGACACAACAGAAGAAAATACACACACACACACACACACACACACACACACACACACACACACACGTAAGTGTTAAGCAGGTGATTGTGGTCGGGGGTCGAGAACAGAGATAGAACATTTCCGAGTCACCTTTTTGTCTCGCTGTCAGATTAAAGCGCTAATCAATAAATGTTTATCCTTTTATATTTTCTGTATATATCTACATAATCATTTCACGATAAGCCTACAAGCAATATTATTTATACAAACACCAATGTGAAAGCATGATCTTTTTGTTAAGTGGAGTGTAAATACCATATATGCATGTCATTTTTCTTACATATTTATAAGTTATATTAGTAATATATATATATATATATATATATATATATATATATATATATATATATAGTGGCGTAAATTAAATAGTATACGTATGAAGGCGCATATGTGTATAGTATTAGCATCCAGATGTTAATAACACAGTGCTCAATGTAGTATGAACGAAGGTGTATTTGATATATATATATATATATATATATATATATATATATATATTATTAAATATATATTAATAAATATAATAAATATATTAATAAATATACATCGTTCTACGATTATGGCACGACTCTTTCAAGAGTTTGAAATATGCACGTATGGCGTAGGATAATGTGACATAGGATACTATGTATATTTATTTATTTTTACATATATATTTGATAATATATATATATATATATATATAGCATTTGGGCAACAGTCCTTCTTTTATACAAGTTTCTTTATATCAACTGACAAAAGAGCGCGATTAAGTTTCCTTTATCTTGTGTTAATACAAGTGTTTTCTTTCCAGGACACAAAGTGTGTAAAATCTGTCCAAAATTCTGTATATTCAGTCGCTTTCAGCAATTCTTTTAGTCACTATCTTTTGGACAGTTCTACGAACGCAAGAAAAATAAAAGCTTAACAACAGTAATTTGTCAGTCGTCTTTAACAAATCTTGTATATATATATATATATATATATATATATATATATATATATATATATATATATATTACGTTGAAAACGAACGAGAAGGAAGATTCTATTTATTTGGTTTAGTTTTTGTCAGTATTCTTGCATGTTTCCTTTTTGATGGCGATAAAAAATTTAAAAATGTTCCGTAATTATTATATTTTCAAGCGCTTTCAATCCTTTCGTTGGCCATTTCCAAGGGTGTTATATTTCCGATGTTGTTATTTTTTCCTCATGATTTGACTGTAACGTAATTTGTTTTGTGTTTATGAAAAGGCGCGTTCTTTCAAAGATCTTACGTGCCGCGCACGGCTGGAAATCGTCTGAGCGTCTTTCTGTTAAAAAAAACCTTCAATACTTTATTTCCACTATTAAATAATGTAAAATTGATGGTAGGAGAGAATTGTTTGATATATAGTGCTTGAATTCTAGCAAGATGCTGTTGATATTGTAATTGAAATAGTATTCGTGAATTTTTGACCAGAATTTCCTTTAAAATTAATTCTAAATTATGGGTTATTAAACGTTTTTATTGCACTTTGGTTAGATAGGAAGCATGTAAAATGTTTGCTTAAAGAAGTGGTATCTTTAATGATACATGCTTAAAAAAGATTCCTGCCCAAATATACATTCATATAGATATATATATAGGTATAGATGACCAGTCCGTAAACGGCGAGTGTAATCCAACAAAATCAACTTAATGTAAAATATTAAGTGTTATATCTATATAGAGGGCTCAATGGATGTTATCCAAAGCAATATGATATTTATGAAGGAAAACTCAACACGTCATTTAAATTGGTTATAAATTATAATTCATTTCAATAGGCTAAATTAGCTCATTTCATCAGACCCCACAATATTCGTTACATTTAGTACAAAATGGAACGAATATTGTGGGGTCTGATATATATAATGAATTTCCTGGCGTTTATTTTATAAAATAATTCTAGAATATAGGTTGTATCTTGTCAGCACGCCCACATTTTTTAAAAACAATTGCAAGAAAAAAACTTTTTTGCCAGAGAGAATCATAAAGAAGCGTCAAAATCAACAAAAAGGTGACTAAAAAAGACCATGCAAAGACAAGGATAATACTCGATCTAGCGTATGTAGAGGCAAGGTAAATTTTGACAATTTACACAAGTGTACGCGTTCAGGATTCCTAGGTCAAACAATTGTATCGCATCGCGTTTCAGTGGGTAGAGGGCTGGATAAATTTTGATCCTTGATCTGAATGTACGCACAGGGGTTCCCTTAATCAAACAGCTAACATTGTATCGCATCCCGCCTCAGTAGGGGCATAGTTAAATACCCAGCTGTTTGCTAGCAAAGAAAATGCATAGTTCCTGATCCCATGTATGCAACGGCTGGGTAAAATTTGACCCTTGACCCGAGTGTACGCTTTCGAGTTAACCACATTATAGAAGTAACATTATGACGTTGCGTTGAGTGGCCATGTGTAAATATACAGTTTTTCCATCGCATCAGACCATGCAAAGGAAAGGCATAGTGCTCAATTCCGCGCATGGGAAGCCCTGTAAAATTTGACCCTTGACCCGAGTGTACGCTTTCGAGTTAACCACATTATAGAAGTAACATTATGACGTTGCGGTGAGTGGTCATGTGTAAATATACAGTTTTTCCATCGCATCAGACCATGCAAAAAAAAGGCATAAGGTTCAATTCCGCGCATGGGAAGCCCTGTAAAATTTTACCCTTGACCCGAGTGTACGCTTTCGAGTTATCCACATTATACAAGTAATATTATGACGATGCGGTGAGTGGTCATGTGTAAATATACAGTTTTTCCATCGCATCAGACCATGCAAAGGAAAGGCATAGTGCTCAATTCCGTGCATGGGAAACCCTGTAAAGTTTGACCCTTGACCCAATGTTTGCGCTCGTATTCCCCACAATTAAACGTTGGCCTTGTGTCTCATCCAGCCTCTGTGAAGGGGCACGGAGAAATACCCAGGTGTTTCTGCACCACAGACAATCCAAATTCAATGCACATAGAATATGCATATGCCGGTTTCGCTTAAATTTTGACTTTGACCCGACCTCAGCTTCCCAACGGTAAACATCAAAAGTTATGACGCATCGTGCTTACGTTTGTGTAAAGAAAAATCTTACGCCGTTTCTGTGTTACAGACCATGATGAGACGTGAATAGAGACTGATACCGCAATTGCGAGTGCAGGGTAAATGTTGACTCTTGATCAGAGTGTACGCGCTCGTATTCCCCACGTTAAACAGCTGACCCTGTGTTGTATCTCACCTCTCTGGAGTAGAGCATGGGTAAATACCCAGGTGTTCTACATCAGAGACCATGTACAGACACTACATAATGCCCGATCCAGCATATACGCAACCTGGGTAAATTTTGACACCTGAAACGAGTGTTAATGTTACCAACATTAAACAACTGAACTTTTGCCGGATCCACATCAGTAAAGTGTCATGGGTAAGTAACCAGACTTTTCGGTGTCACAGGCCTTGCAAAAAAAAAAATAAAAATAAAAATAAAATAATAATGTATAGTTCCCGATCACGCGTGTCCGCGATCGGGTTCCCCACAATAAACAACTAACCTTGTGTCGCATCCCACTTCAGTCGGGATCATGGCTAAATATCCATTTCCTGCGCCATAGACCTTGCAAAAACTATACATAATGACCGACACAGAGACAGACCATGCTATAACAAGCATAGAGCTAGATTATGCGGATGCCGATGCTGGATAAATTTTGATCCTTGACCCGACAATATACGCTTTCGGGTTGCCCACAGTAAACAAGTGACATTATGTCGCATTCTGCCTCAGTTTGGCGCCTGTGTTTGTGTGTGTATGCGTGTATGTGTGTGTGTGTGTGTGTGTGTGTGTGTGTAGAGGGAGGTGATATATAAATACCCAGGCGTCCCACACCAAAGACCATGCAAAGACAAGCAATGAGCCCGATCCCCCCAATCCGGGGGCTGGGTACATTTTCACCCTTAACCTGAATGTACGCGCTTAAGTAACCGACCTTAAAAATTCTCCACATTAATCATCTGACCTTGTGTTGCATTTTGAATCAGCGTCGGTTGAGACGGGTAAGCACAGGCGTTTTTTGCGGCTCTGTCCTTGCAATGAAAAGGCATAGTTCTCGATCCTGCGTAGCTAGGAACTGGCTAAATTTTGACACTTGACTCGAGTGTATGCGTTCGGGTTCCCCAACAACTGAAGTTATAACGAATCCCGCCCCATTGGGGGTAATGAGAAAATACCCAGGCGTTTTCGCGCCACAGACTAATAAAAGACAATGCATAGTGCCCGGTCCCGCGTCAGTGGGGTCTGGGTACATTTTGAACTTATATCTGAGTGTACGCGCCTGTGTGATGTTAAACAAATGACCTTGTGTCGTATCCAGCCTCTTTGGTGTTGGCATAGGTAAATACCCAGGTGTTTCCTCGCCAGAGACCGTGCAAAGTCAATGCATAGTACCCGGTCACGCATATGAACACCTGATACTTAAACAACTGTCCTTGTGTCGGATCCCACCTCAGTGGGGGGTATGGGGAAATACCCCAACATTTCGTGCCACAAAAGATGATGTACAGACCACGCAAAGAAAATGCATAGAGCCCGATCACTCATAAATGTTGAGTGGGTAAATCCTGGCCCTTGACCCTTAGTGCACGCGCTAGGGTTCCCCACGATAAATAAACTGACCTTGTGGCTCATATCGTCTGAGTGTTGGAGTCATGGCTAAATACCCATGCGTTTTCGCTCCACAGACCATACAAAGACAATTCATAGATCCCAAGTATGTGAAGCAAATTTTGGTATTTTTTTTTCTTTTATCTGAATGAATGCACTTGTGTTTCACATGTTAAACAACTGACCTTGTGTTGTATTCTACCTCTCCGGTACTGGGCGTACCCAGACGTTTCAACACCAGAAATCATGCATAGTACCAGATCCCGCATATGCGCGACCTTGGTTAATTTTGACCTTTAACCCGGCTGAGTATGCACTTCCTTTATGCACGGTATATGTGACCTTATATCGCATCCTGCATCAATAGTGGTGTTGGTGGTCGTGGGTAAATACCGTGGTGTTCTGCACTACAGATCATGCTAAGACAAGCATAGTGCCCGATGCCACAAATACGGAGGCTGGCTAAATTTTGACGCTTACTCCACTTCAGAGATGGGATTATTCACAGTATCAGTTATTTAATGTGTGGAGCACAAGATATGGGTCATGGAGAAATGTCCTGCAGTTTCCGTGTCACAGAAGATGCGAAACAGTCATGGAGCCTGATTCAGCGTATACCGGTGTTGGTTAAATTTTGATCTTTGACCCGACTGCTAAGTGCTCAGGTCCTCTACAGTAAACAAGTGACCTTATGTCAAATCCTGCCTCAGTTTGAGAGGGTGCATGTAGAATCCCGTAAAAACGCCAAAGACTACGCAAAGACAATGCATAATGTTCGATCTCACATATGCACGCGCTGGGTAAATTTTGACTTTTGACCCGAGAGTATGCGTTCGAGATACTCAAATAAAAAAAAAAGAAGATATTGTGGGCATCCTGCATCAACATGGTGGGGCATGGTTAAAAATCACGTGTCACAGAACATGCTAAGACAGGCATAGTCTCCAATCACGCATATGCGCGAACTTGGTTGATTTTAACTTTTGACCCAAAAAGGAAAAAGACAACACATTTCTCTGTATTAGATAAAAAAAGACGAAAAAACGTGGTTCTGATAGCGGTTGTCCTTAAAGGTAGGGCTCAGTACATCTTTTCTCACATACTCTACCGTTTGACAGTACTCTCTCTTTCTCTCTTTCTCTCTCTCTCTCTTACTCTCTCTCTCTCTCTCTCTCTGTGTGTGTGAGAAACATAAGTTGGCGATCGAGTGCTTGCTCTTCTCTCTTGTGGGGTGAACGCAGGCCAAAGGTCTGCAGAGAAGTTTGTGTCCAGTGACCGTGTCGTACTAGTAGGGGCTGGAAAGGCCACACTTTGAGTGTCATCAGCATGCCGAGAGGTTGGTATTCCTAAGCAAGGGGTGAACGGAAAATTCTTTCTTGGCGAGAAGTGTTAAGGACGCCTTCTCTAGCCTTACCATCACTCCTCCCTGTTTCGAGACAGAATGCCGATGTAGGCTCGGAAAACAGTTCGAATTTTTGCAGGAATAAAGATCGACCTTGCGGACAACTCAACGGTCCAGTGAGATTTCACGGCCTTGGAGAACACTGTATCGAGAACTAGTGGAGAGGGTCGCATCGGAACCACTCAGCAAGTGACTAGGATTGTCAACGATTGAGTTGTACTCTTTTTGGTCCTGGGCGCCAGCGTTGAATCACCTTAACAACCCTGAATTTTCGTTTACCTGGCGATTAATGGGGAACGCGCTATTTCTCAATGATGTGGGCAGATTTGCTTGATTGTCATTTGTGTTACCTTGGTTTACAAAAAAAAAAAAATAAATAAATAAAATAAAATAAATAAATAAATAAATAAAATAATGCTGCGCACGTCTTGTAACATTGTCTTCGGGTGCATGTCACCGACATTATGGCTCCTATCTATATCGCGTCCATTGATCTGGCATACACGTGCGATAACTGTCTTTTTCAGTACAACGTTCTCCAGCGACCACGAAACTGTCTTTTCCAGTGCAACGTTCACATATAATAAAGTTCAATATTTAACGAATCAACTTTTTCGTTATATCACACTTATAATACGCCAGTACTTTCGTTTACACTACGTGACAGAATTATATGCAAATCGATTTTTTTGTTCTAACTCTAAAAATTAGTGAAACTTGGCACGTTATATGACAACCCTAACACATGCGCAGATTTAAAATTCTAAGCCAATCTGCGCAATAGTAAACAAACGGCAGCCATTTTAGTGACTTGCAGCTTGTTTCAGGGTGCCAACTTTATATGCAAATCATTGCTGAAGTGTCAATAATGGTGAAGTGGTGATGGAAAATTAAAACATTGATTATTTTAGGAATATGTAATTTGAAAACAACAATAATACAATAATACATATCTTCAATATGGTTTCATAGTACAATCGATATTGTATATAATTGCCATTTTTATTTACAAGTGAAAAAAGCCTTTAGGCCATTGAAGATGTCAAACTTTCGATTACATCTGATGAAATTTCTTTGGCAGCAGTCAGAACGGCATTCCAGAGGTCATACTTGGAGGCGTACTGCCTTCGTCAGGAGTAAATCTTCCTTTTCAAGATACTCCACAGATTTTCGATTGGATTTAAATCTGGAGAACAGGCTGGCCATTGCATTATTTTCCCATGGCTGACAAAAACACTCTCCAAATGTTCAGTGGTTATCCTTGCAGCATGAGACGGTGCATTATCATGCATGAATACCATCTTTTTCAGGAATGACAAATTCTTCTTCTTGTGCCAGGGTTCGAGGTGTTCCTTAATGAAGTCAATGTAGAGTTTGGCGGTCATTTTCACTCCATCTGCGACTCTGAATGGTCCCACCAGCTCATTACCAATGATTGAAGCCCAAAACATCACACCACCACCTCCTTGTTGACATCTGATCTGGTGGGGACGTGGACCCTCATTACGGTACCATCCTCTCCTCCACCCATCGGGTCCATCAAGGGTCGCTCGACACTCATCGGTGAACAAAACAGTTTGAAAATTTACATTCATGTGATTTCTTGCCCACTCCGTCCTTTTTTTTTTGTACATATCCTTTAATGAGGGGCGAATTCCACATTTTGCAACCGTTCTCAGGATACGGCATCGAGTTGATTTGGGCACATCAGGAACGCCAGCTTTTTCAAAAAACTTTTTTGCTAGTTTCAAGAGGGTTACGGCTGACTTCTCTCTTGATCCTACTCATGGCTCGATGCGACACAGGTGCTTTCTTACGAATTTCCCCTTTGTCAGAACGTCCATTGCAAAGTTCAGGGATAGTAAAATTTTTTAATTGTACGATGATCACGGTCCAATTCTTTGGCTATTTCTAAGGTAGATATCTTATTACGAATCCTTTGGACAATTTTAGACTTCTCAGCTTGACTCAAATCACCTTTATGTCCCATCTTTCATATAAAGTTGGCACAATGAAACAGGTCGCAAGTCACCAAAATGGCTACCGTTTGTTTACTACTGCGCAGATTAGCTTAGAATTTTAGATCTCCGCATGTATTAGTTATGCCATATAACGTGCCAAGTTTCACTAATTTTTATTAAAAACTATCGGAGTTAAAACAAAAAAGTTGATTTGCATATAATTCTGGCACGCAGTATATATATATATATATATATATATATAAAAGATCTCTCACCGTGAAGAAATAGATTTTCTATCTATCTAGTTCTATGTTCAGATCTAAATATCTATCAATTTAATAATCAAATGACGTTTATGACAAAATGAAACTAAATCGAAATCTGTGTTTCGCAAATTTATGTCTGTGGAGTTATATCGACATTTGAAATCTTTTTACTGAAACTCGAACTACAAACACAGATCTTTGTGGCAATATATAACGATATATATTTATATATGTACGAGTGAGATGGTGTCGTAAAGAAATGACGGCAAAATATTTATATCGATATGGCGTCTAAAATGACGGCAACATTAAGACATAAGAAAAACAAAACAAAAAACAAACAAAATGAATCCAAACCCCTGCGAGCGACAGAAATTATATATATATATATATATATATATATAGGCATCCGCAGATAAAGTCTACCACTCTTCCAAAGTGCAATATATATATATATATATATTCTTCACTATTGGACGACATAATTATTGTAAAAAAAAATAAGGTACTGTCAAAGAGCAAACACGCGGCAAGAGCTTTCATAACTGGTAGTAACGAGATTGAATTGAGTCGACGCTGTCTTAGTCTTTATTATAATAGAGAGGACACACACACACACACACACACACACACACACACACACACGCTCGTGCGCCCTCGCGCGAGTGTGTTTAATATATCCTAGAACAGTATAAACCCGCATGAGAGAACCAAATATATTTTTTCGTTCTCACCGAGTTAAAATGTGAGTAAATAAATGTTGTACAAAACTAAATTTATTGAATATGTATACAACATATAAGAAACGTGCGTTGGAAGTAAATGGAAATAAAGTGAATGCAAATGAATTGTTATGTCACACCTACTAATTGCTTAAAATAAACCAATGTGTCTCAACCAGGGAAAATATTGGCGTATCAATAGTGAATTTATTGGATGATTCGTTTTCTACGACTGATCAACTTCTGCTGGTTATTTAAAGCCAGATTTTGGTATTTAGTTATACAAGTATTACTTATTGACCCATAGCTAGGGAAAATGTCAATTCATTTACCAAGAGTATTTGCGCGTAAGTATCATAGAAAATTTTGCTTGTCCAGTACCATGATGACAGTGACTATATGGGAGTGGATAAAACATTCCGTTCAATAAAACATGTCCCTGTTTGCTAAGAGAGAATAATCTAATCTAAACTTATTTATAAATGAAACTTTGTGTGTGTGTGTGTGTGTGTGTGTGTGTGTCCGTCCGTTACCTATAGACTCCGAAACGGCTGAACCGATTTTCTTGAAAATTTACACAGTTGTACTATAAGCGTCTGTAAGTGTTCTTAGCTAGGTTTTGTGTCGAGGTATTTCCGATAAATATCGAAAATCGATAATCGAAAAAATCGGGTTATAGAAGGAGTGGTCCGATTTTAATCAAATTTCATACATTCATAGACAAAGACATAAGAAACGATATTCAAAAGTTTCAAGGTTGCAGTTCTTACAATAGTGCAGCAATCGATAATATATATATATATATATATATATGTAAAAGGCAAGATGTTTGTGTGTGTGTCTGTTTATCTGTCTGTATGTCCTTTATACAAATCCACAATTTTTACCCGATTCTCACCAAACTTCACACAAATATTCTTTAGGCTGAGTCTGAGCTCCAGGACCATGGATTAGTTTTAAAGCTTTCATTACACCCGAGCAACGCTGGGCTATACTGCTAGTTATTTTGTAAGTAAATGTATTTCATGCAAGACAAGGTAGAAGCAACCCCATATGCAGTAGTGCGATTTGCCTCCATTTCACTTCGCAAAGCTCGCTTTTGATATCTCTGGACCCTACCCAAGGACTCGTTCGGCTAACGAATACATAGTTAAATTCATAGATATGTAAAGTAGTTGGCCTGAGGCTTTTGCTGTTCCTAATAAGAATGCAGAAACAGCGGTGCAGTTATACAAGTATTACTAATTGACCCATAGCTGTGCGTATTTGTGCGTAAGTGAATATAATGAATCAATTGGAACTCGGCTCTCCGATTAACAATTCAGAGTTATCATCCATTACACCACCCGCACATCGAAATTTACGGCACCTGGTACTTCTAAGCCGTGAAGCATTTAGGCATTGAACAGGTTCGATAAATTTGGTGATCGTAGGGGAACCGGTGTTTCAATGCTATATGGCAGTAAGACTGAATTGATTTATAAATTGAATTATTTCATTGCTGTGCTTCAATCTTAGTAATTTGGTTAAAGGTTATAATTCGGATGTGTATTAGATTCTTACGCCAAATTCGACCAGCAGAAAGAAAATTCAACACTGTCTAAAGAACATGGGTACAATTCGTTTATATATATATATATATGCGCACACACACACAGACACACACACACACACACACACACACACACACACACACACACACACTCATATATATATATATATCGAAAATAATATAAAACCCGTAAATGGAAAGGATAATCCAAATAATTTTTTCATAAATCCATGATAAATATAATAAGTAAATAACAGGTAGGAAAAGGTGCCTTCAATCTAACATGTTACTATTTAACAAGCTTCTTCAGAGAGCTACAATCTCCAAGAATTTAAATTTAAGGTTAATAGTCATCTCCTATGTGCGTTGTGGGGCAGTGAATATCGTCTCGGAACGAGAAATCGCGGAGCCAAGTTCGAATTCCAGTTGAATTCATTGCATTCACTTACGCGCAAATACCCTTGGGAAAGATATTAATCCGTCTCTTCCTTCCAGTTATGGGTTAAATAACAGAACAGATTGGGTTCTATAGCCTTGGCTGGCAACCAGTCTACCGCAGAAAGCAATGGCAAACTACTGCGGGATAATCTTCTGCCCAGTCAGTCATGTCTCGAAAAAGACATGATTGCCCAAGCGTGTTTCACGTATGGCACTTAACTGACTGACTATCTCACTGAATCGCATCCTTTCTCTCATGCTCTTTTCTCCGTCTACTCCTCTCTCATCACTTTACTCCTATGTAACCCACTGCGCAACAGTGGCAGTAAAACTTTACTTGGGGGTGAAATGAGTAAAAAAAAATTTCTTAAAGACGAATGATTTAAAAATAACTAAAACATTTAAAAAGAAATCCACAGAGAGTGTATGTTGATTGAGGCTTGGTATCATTTCAAATTCGTGTTACGTCTAATAAAACAATGGCTGAATAATTTAGATGTAGAGGAAAAACTTATATCTGTTTAAGTGTTTGTTTCACGTGTAATAAAAACACTAGATGTTTATTATGAATGCGTATACTTAGTATACGTATGCGAAAATAATGCATGGGTCAAGCGTATTTAAACTATAGACGAGTTAAGTATGTTTAGATGACTGTGAAATTAGTATGTGCGTGAAGGACAAAACGAAATACATTTCCATTACAGTAAAATAATGTATACACGTGTCAAGCGATGGAACGATTTTCTTTTTAAAACAAAATGAAAGAATCATGTATGAATGTATGTGTAAGTGAAAATCATGTATGAATGTGTGTGTTTATGAGTCGGTAAAGTTAGTATAGGTGTAAATAATAAAACGAAATGCATCTCTGTTTAAAATGACGTGTTTTCCGAAGCTCTTGAAAACGTAACTTTTTTCAATATGAAATTTTGTTATTTGTACTATTTTAACGTAGATATGAATTTTTCTCTGTATTATTATTTATCTGTTTCTCCCTTAAATGATCCTGATAGATTAATTAACTAGTTTTCTTATTATTCATATTTTCCTTAGTTGTCGATATTTCGAAATATTTTTTGTAAAGCACGATACTTTTTCTTAAAACAAAACAAAACAAAACAAAACAACACAATACGATAGAAAAACAATTCGATACAATCTCTACGATATTCTTTCTTAGAAAAACGACGTATTTTCTTTTTTGAGAACGGTATTTTCGATAAGGATGTACGTTGTGGTACAGTGGATATCGGCTCGGAACGAGAAATCGGGGAGCCGAGTTCGAATTCCTATTTGAATCCATTGCATTCACTTACGCACAAATACCTTTGGGAAAGGTATTAATCCGTCTCTTCCCTCAAGTTATGGGTTAAATAGCAGGACAGATTGGGTTCTATAGCCTTGGTCGGCAACCAATCTACCGCAGAAAGCAATGGCAAACTACTGCGGGATAATCTTCTGCCCAGTCAGTCATGTCTCGAAAAAGACATGATCGCCCAAACGTGTTTCACGTATGGCACTTAACTGACTGATTTTCGATAACTTTAATGAAACAATAACTGAATATACTGATGCGCGAACAAATTATTTTAAAAAAATTCACAGCAGCAATAAACTTAAACGTATGTTAACTTTTTCCTTTCCATTAATGTTTGTTTTTTTAACAATTATTTTCATTACAAGGACTAGTGATGGTAGCAACAACACTTTTTTAATTGACAACTCATCTGATCAAGAGTAAAAAAGAAAGAAGGAGGAAAAAAGAGAGAAGAAAAGGAATAACCTTTTTTTTTTAACATAATACTCTTATGTACTGATGTTTTGTTTTGTCTAGCGTCTGTTTCTTCCAAGTTTTTTTTTAACCAGCGTCTTTCTCCTTGAATTTCAATCGCGTTTCTGTCTACTGTCGCTTGGCAACCCATTTAGAAGAAGAAAACCCCGAACAACGACCCCCAACTCAAAGTGTTAATCGTACCGAGGAGTGAATGTTTACTGCGTTATGATGTCGCAAACGATCTGCTACAGGCTTCGGAACCCTGTTTGTAAAAGACCGTTACCCAACGTGCCGGGCAACTCTGTGTGGATTTTTGGACCCGTGCGTCAATCGCGGAAATAATAATACAATTAATAATAGAAGCAGAAAGTCCAGTTTGGCTTTTCCAGTGGATAAACAGGGAGCAAACATATGACATTTGGCGAGAAATGGTTGGACAAACAATTAGTATATTGGCAAAAATAAACTAGCCAATGTAATAAGGTACATCATGCAAAATAACCGATTGACAGAAAAGAATTGCAACCAGAATAGACGAATCAACAAAGCATGAAAGGGAATCGGAATCAGAAAAATAAATTGTAGTAACATCACACAAGCCACAGGTCATAATGACGAAGCCAAGATACACACAAATATCTGTGAAGATAATGCTGAAAGTTTAAAAGTGCTGGAAAGGTGTGATCTGAGTCAGTTACAAGACGGCAATAAAATGAGTTCAAAACACGTTGAACAGAATTATTTTACAGAAAACAAGAACAGTATACAAGAAGCCAAAGAAGAAATCAAGGGCCATAATAAAATATTGCAATGGAGGAATGATAACAACTCCCAAAATTACAACCAATAAAGCATAACCTCGAAGCTATTAAGCTCTGCAATGCAGAACTCAAATTAATTCTAGATGAAGAAGACACTCATATAAATTTCAATGAAGCAATATATGCATCAGCAATATCAGCAACAAAAAATTGAACATGAAATTTAAAAAACGGCAGTTTCACAGACATGAAGATCCACCTTGGAAAAGAAAAATAGAAAAAGAAATCAAACAATTTAGAAGTGAATTATCAGTACTCGATGAACTGGCAAGATGAATAAATGTAAGAAATAGAAAAGGCAGAAGAGTCAAAAGAAAATACCAAGATTCTACAGACAGAACAAGACCTTTCAAACTGATGCAAAGACATTTTACAGGGAAATAGGTAAACAAAGAGTTGAAGTGACAGTCCCAAATGGAAGCGGTTATACAGTTCTGGGGAAAATATGGGCTTGTGCTATAGAACATAACAAAGAAGCAGATTGGATTGCGCAAGAGATAGAACAAATGAAAAAGAAACTAGAACAGACATGGGCTGAAATCACAGAACAGGAAGTTAAATGTGCATAAAAAAAGCACACCACTGGAAATTTCCTGGAATAGATAAAAACTCCTAACGTTTGGCGACATTATTTAAATACAGCACAAAAAATAGTCAAAGAACTTCAAGAAATGGTTAACGATCCCACTAAAATTCCTGCATGAATGACCAAAGAAATTACCTTTTTTTCTATCCAAGAATAGGGACGCAAACAATCTGGAAACTACAGACAACAACATACAAACTATTAAAAAAAAACATACGTTTCTTCTTGGAAAGAAATGACATACTACCACTTGAACAAAGAGGGAGCAAACGTGGCTGTTACGGATGCAAAGACCAATTACTTATTAATTGGATGACCTTGGAAAACTGTTTCAATCAAAAGAAAAATATTAGTAATACCTGGATATATTATCGTAAGGCATTCGATAGTGTACCACATTCCTGCATCTTAATGTCTTTAAATATGTACATGGTATCACCCGTTATCATCAAGTTCATCAAACAATGTATGTCGATGTGGAAAACAACACTTTATCTCAATCATATAAATGAAACCTATAGGTCTGGTGAAATAAACATCAACAGATGAATATTACAAGGTGACTCTTTGTTTTCCTTACTATTTTGCATATAATTAATAGCAATAACCAGTCAACTTAACAAGACAGAATGGGTTACAAAATAGCTCAAAAGAAAATAAGCCATCTATTTAACATGGATAAATTAAAATTGTATTCTAAGAATGAAAATGAGTTGGAAGGTCTTCTGCAAACTGTAAAATACTTCACTGAAGACACTGGAATAAAATTCAATTTCAATAAATTTGCAAAAGCTACAGTTTTACGAAGATCGCTACAACAAACAAAGAGGTTAGCGTAGACCTTGTTGTAATAATAAAAGATTTAGAGCAATAAGAAGCTTATAAGTACCTAGGAGTAAATGAGAATGAAAGAATTCACCCGAAGAAAATGAAAGAAATAGTTCGTAAAAGTACTATAGAAGGATATATTGATAGTAAAAACTGAATTGAATTCTCAGAACAGAACTACGGCCATTGATAACCTTGCCATCCCAGTAATCCAATATAGTTTCAGCATCTTGAACTGGACTCTAAATTACATCAAACGAATAGATTCTAAGACAAGAAAGTTTCTTTCTAAGCATAACATGCATCATCCAAAGCTGATGTAGACTGTCTATACATACCCCATAAAGAAGTGGGAAGAGGTCTTATTCAGCTATAATTGTCATACAAGACAACATCTATTTTCTTATTAACATACATGGAAATAAAAAATGACTGAAGGATACAATTAGTTAAACAACATGAAAACAGAAAGAAAAATATCAAATAAAGAAAGAAGGCAATAAATACAAACAAGATAAACATTTAGTAGATTATGTTGAAAACCAAAACAGAAGCCAAGAACCAACTATTGCGGCAAAAATATGAAAAAGAAAGCCAAGGATAAAGCTCTTGAACAGATGACACAACGTTGGCAAGACAAACCTCTGCATGGCCAATATCCAGAACGTGCTAATAAAACTAATGTTGATAAAGTTAATACTCATCGATGGTTACGAGCATCTGGATTAATGTCTGAATCTGAAGCCTTGGTCCTTGCAGCGCAATATCAAAGTCTTTTCACTAGGAACTCTCAGGCAAATATTATACATAACAATGTAGATCCAAAATGCAGGTACTGTGATAAATACAAAGAAACAATAGACCATCTAATCTCAGGATGTTCTGTACTTGCCCCAAATTCATTCAAATGAATATAAAAATCTTTACGTTAGAGTGGGGCAATATTACACTGGACAATGTGCAAACATTATGGAAAATAAACAGAAATAGAAGGTTACAGAAATAAAAGATGTCATCATTTTAAGGGATTACACCATCTACATAGACAGGAAAATTGAAGCAAATAGGCCGGACATTACTTTTAAAAACCAAAAAGAAAAACCTACTAATTGATATGGCATGTCCAGCTGATTCTAACATAGCAACCAAAGAATTAAAAAAAAAACTATCAAAATATAAAAACTTAAACAGAAAAAATGTGGAAATTGAAAACGAATGTATATATACAAAGTAAGTAATTCATCGAGTCTTATTCAACCTCAACAGAATGCAGGAAGCACTGGACGGTCATTTGGAACTGCATCAGCAGTGCGCATCCGCTACCAGGAATTGAAACCCAGACATTTGTGTTATTAAGCGAATGTCATACCAACTGTACCACATCCCGGTGACAAAGATATCACGAATTAAACTCGATATAGCGCCGCTCATTCACATATTCCGTGGTGGAACTCTGCTGAGCTCCTTTTACCCACAGGACTGTGTTGAATAAAACTTGCTGAATTACTTACTTATTTCAAATCCTCCTACAATTTCTCATCATATATATATATATATCAAGTTCACCCCATGTAAAGTGGTAAAGGCACTAAGACACATTGGGTTATTGAGTGTGAACAAATTAAAAAACAGTAGCATTACTAACTTGTGAGAACAAAAGAAGAACAATCAAGAGGATAGCAGATAGCGACAAACATTGTATTTAAATGCTTGAAGATCATAGTTGCCTGGATAGAATGAAATCTGAAGTGATTTCCACAAGCAAGAATTGCGAGAAAAACACTGTAAACAATAAAAATTACGGTTACATCTACCCAACTCAACTGTAAATTGAGAAGCAGTTTAGTGTGCGCTTAAATTCAAAATGTCTGCGTGACATAGACAAGAGCTCATCCAAACAATTTTCATGAAATTATCCATAGAAACGGCATAGATGAGAATGTGGCTGAAGCCGAAACACCAGATCAAGACGAATAAAATTGCTGATTATTCTTCGGGTATTATCAAGAACCCCTAGATAAAATGCAGAAGCACTGCGCGATATCTGGCGGCTGTATTCAAAGCATAGAGAGATGGTAGACATATAGATATGTATAATAGATTCTGGAAAGAAAAATAGTTTCTCCCGACACAGTGAATCAAATTTCTCAGCCGATAATCTTAGCCCGAGAAGGCTCAACGAGTCACTTTCTTGGAAGTTAGCATCAACCATGCTGATGGAAAACAGAAAGGTTTTTTCAGATGATTAATAGAGAACATATAATTTTGGGGGCGTTAAAATTAACAAGCCATTTTGTACTCCAGTTAACAACAGACGGTAGGTCATTTTTGACCTTATTAAAATGACCATACTTACTATCGAGAAAGTATTAAATGGTTGTGTCATCTATTGAGAACTGTTGGCATCGGGAAGGTCATTAATGAAAATTGATAGTTAGTCCATGGATGCAGGTATATATATATATATATATATATATATATATATATATATATATATATATATGTGTGTGTGTGTGTGTGTGTGTGTGTGTGTGTGTGTGCGTGTGTGTTGTTTATAGTCTGCGAGCTTTCGGTGCTGAATATTATACCGAGGATAAGGACGCAGTCATTTAAAATCTAAATGATTTCAATTGTCAAATATGACCTACATTTGTATGTAAAACATATATATATATATATATATATATATATATATATATATATATATATATTATACTATGTTTTAAGCACGATTCAGATTTTATGCATTATACAATTATCAGGTGCATATGATGAACGCTACTACCTAAAATTATAATTAAAATCGAAAAACGGTCAGTTCATAAGATGCAACTGATGACTGTATAATGTATGAAACTCCGAGTCATGGCTTAAAATATAGGATAATATGCATATTTATTAATATATACCTTCTACTCTGTTATATTGCATTGTTCTATTAATACCTGATAAATATCTATATACTGATGTGTACCTGTGCGTATACACTTATATAAATAACCTCCAATCTGTGGTGGACTGGGGTAACAAATGGATTGTGAATTTTAATGCTGCCAAAACGAAACTCCTATCTGTTAACCATCATAGACAATCGCTCCTAACCCCCATTAGCATGGATCAGGCTAGTTTCCCTGAAAGCAAAACACTGCGCCTTCTCAGGCAGACCTCAGGTGGAATGACTCTATCGAATCCATAGCTAAATTCGCTTTACTGTGTAGGGCCAGGTAGTTTTTCCTGTCTGAATCAATCATGCACATATATAAATCTGTCATCCGCCCGTGTATTGAATAATACTGCTATTCACCTCGGGAATCTTGACAAAATCCAACGGAGAATCTGTAATGTGATCGATCCCGACTTGGCGGCTCAGATGCAGTCACTTTCTCATCGGCGTAATGTGACTTCCCTATGTTTCTTCTGCAAATACTTTCACGGCTTCTGCTCCGAAGAGCTTAGCTCACTGGTGTCCCCTATGTAAGAATTTACTCGAGCTACTAGACTAGCAACTTTGTCCCACCCTTTTACAATGAAACCAATAAAATGTAACCGCAACTTCTACTTTATTAGCTTCTTTTCTCACACTCCCAGCCTGTGGAATTTCCTTCTCATGATCTTTTCTCCGTCCACTCGTTCTCTTATCAGACCAGTATTCTCATCCTTCTTTTACCCACTTCCTGACTCCCTCTATAACATGTCCCTCTTTCTCATCATTTTCTTCCTATGTAAATCCCTGCACACTTGTGGCGGTGAGGCTGCCTTCCTTGGGGTGAAATGATAAAAGAAATACTTATTGACATCTCTCTCTCTCTCTCTCTATCTATCTATCTATCTATCTATATATATATATATATATATATATATATATATATATATAGAGAGAGAGAGAGAGAGAGAATAAAAAGTGTGAGAGGCCGTGAATGTTTGTTTAAATGCATATTTATTGTTGTTTAAACATATTGTACATGTCATGATTTTGTAAGTGTCCATAATGATATTTGTGACGCTACACGTGTTTCGAGTCTCAGAGTGACTCTCTTCAGGCGAATAAATTTGTGGTTTTACATATCGGGTTCCTTTTGTTTCTGAGGGCCAAGTTCTTGTTTATATAGTTAAGTTGACACGCAAACTATAATGGATTTTTCTTCCTTCACGAGCGCGTAAATAACGGCAACGCGTTTAGGAAATTTCATTGCCAATACAAACTGCAAAGAGGAACGATCGTTTTGTTTCGCCTGAACTCGGTATGTGTGCATATATGCGCGTGTGTATGCGTTTGTACATGCACGTATGTGTCTGCATGCTTTTCGGTGTGTTATTTTTTCTTGTCGTTTTGTTGAGCGAAGACTTGTATTTTTTATGAATCTTTCTTCCTGCATTAATAATATTTCGTAGTTTGTATTTTGGTACATAGGTGCAACTTTGAAACGGCCATCACTACATTCATGCATATGTTGGGAGACATATAGTTTCCTGTTTTATGGTAATCTTATATTGCTTTTATGAAGGAATATATATATATATTTATATATATATATAAAAAGTTTGAACCCATGGTAGCGTTATCGGCTGATCTTCCTAATTTTGATAATTAAAGCTCTGCTTGCTGGATTTTCTTTCTTTATATGTGTATGGAACACTTTTTAATAGAACTTTTTACTAAATCAATTTGACTCAGGCTAACCAATCAGAGCGGTGCAATTGGGTTTGCGCCCCCTATAAAAGCAGTTGTCGAATAAGCAGAAGTAAGAGAGAACCGGTTTTACTGCCAAAAGTAATCCAACACTCTTTTAGCCGGATGACGTCGTGCCTCAGTGAGTTAAAGTCCTGTTATCCACGCCCCATTTTGAACTCTATATTGCCAATATTATAGTTCGGCGATAGACACGTTGTGTTGTATAACCAATGATGACGCTTGTTCTGTCATCAACGACGGACACGGGCATATATATATATATATATATATATATATATATATATATATATGAATATATAAAATTTTTATTCTTCGTTTATGCCAGTTGTGTGGAGTGAGAGGGAATCACACACATACGAGAGAGTTAACTAACAAAAGTAGTTCTCTTCTTCTCTCTTCCCATTGTTTTCTATGAGTCTTCTCTGTGTTTATTCCCCAAACCCCGATTTTATATAAGCTGTAATTCCTTGAATTTCTCTAAATTGCATCATCTATGGTTAGGAAAATCTATTAATCCTTTTCGCCGATTATTGTATTTGATGTCAGCTGTCCCTGACGTTACCTTCATTTAAATAGTTAAGCGACTCTGGACTGTTTGGTCATGACAGCAACCATCAGTCAATTCCTAGTAAAACTGAGTAAGGATTGTTCACTTTTTTCCTGTTTTCTTTCCAGCTCAAGAATTCCTTATACGGGGAAATTTCTTCAAATTATTTTTGTTTATGTATTTATGATCAACCATACCATAAATAATAGTTATTATTTTTACACTTGTTAATGAGTATTGTTGAAGTTAATTGAGTTTACTGACGATACCAGTGACATTAGTCAAACATAGTCTGGACAGAGAGGAGTCGAGATTGATCTTTGAGGGATCATCCAACGGATACTGACTAATGTAAGAGTGGCGTTTAGTAAAGCAACGCGGCAAAAAGACCGTAAACTATAATACTAAAAAATAACGGTACATTAATAAGATACTATTTTCAAGTATTCTTTGTCGGATATCCGTGGACCGTTTATGAAGGCATCTCGTATAACTTCGATTTGATTTTTTTCCGCTGATATGGAAAAAAGTGAACAATCCTTACTCAGTTTTACTAGGGCTTGATAGAATCCGTCAATTGAATATGAGGGTAGTTGACGCCTGGTAACCAGAAACTGTCTAAAGACCATTTCAGTTCTATTTTTTTTTTATGTAAATCCTGTCCAGTATTGTTCAATCCTCTTCGAAGGAAGGTGCGTCTTCGCAATACGTGCTCCAAAACTTGTGCTGAGACATATTTCGTGAGGTTGTATAGCTTACTAGAACTTTCGTCACAGTAGGTACTTAAGAAGTTTATGAAAGATCTCTATTACCAATATTATAGTTCGGCGATAGACACGTTGTGTTGTATAACCAATGATGACGCTTGTTCTGTCATCATCGACGGACACGGGCATATATATATATATATATATATATATATATATATATATATATATATATATATGAATATATAAAATTTTTATTCTTCGTTTATGCCAGTTGTGTGGAGTGAGAGGGAATCACACACATACGAGAGAGTTAACTAACAAAAGTGGTCTTCTCTTCTTCTCTCTTCCCATTGTTTTCCATGAGTCTTCTCTGTGTTTATTCCCCAAACCCCGATTTTATATAAGCTGTAATTCCTTGAATTTCTCTAAATTGCATCATCTATGGTTAGGAAAATCTATTAATCCTTTTCGCCGATTATTGTATTTGGTGTCAGCTGTCCCTGACGTCATCAGACCTTTGTTTGTCTTTGTTTATATTTTTTGAAACCAGCTACCTTTGACCTAATCACACTTTTGTTTTTCACTGTTTACAGTCCTGTCTTCGACGTAAACACACTTTTGTTTGTCATTGTTTCTGACGCCTTTGACGTCAATCATATTTCTGTGAGTCACAGAAATATATTACAGTTGGAATTAATAACATGTTTCTTTGGACATAGCAGATAACTCATTAATAAAAATAGTTAACAACGAGAGTTCATTAAATTCTAGTTGAATTCTTAGAGACAATTCGTATTGGATTAAATGTAAGATTTAATGAACTCTGAATACACGCAGAGTTCACTTGAATATATGTATTCAGGACAGACCCATTAATGGAGGAAACAAATCATATCACAGCGCCTCAATCATCTAAAGTCGTGTTCTCTACGCCCATTTACGAACTCCCTCGATCATCTGCCTTCATTTTAGTAGTTGAACGATTCTAGGCTGTTAATAAGAATTCCTTATACGGGGACATTTCTTCAAATCCTTTTTCTTTATGTATAATCATAATCAACCAAGTAGAAGTTGTTATTTTTACACTTGTTAATTAGTGTTGTTAAAATTAATTAAGTTTACCGACGATACCGGTGACGTTAGTCTTTCACGAGCATCTGTTAAAAAAGTTAAAAAGAAATATACTTGGATAAGTAAGATAAATCTAGTTTGGTTGAATATTGGTACTAAGTCAGGACTGCACTGGATACACCATGAAAAGTTTGACCTTAAATACTGCAACAAGGGCTGGATTGTGAAATAAGTCAACCGCGACTCTATACGAAGAATATTATTTTGGCTTTCACTTTGTACTAAAACTATGGAACTACTCAGTCTTTTCTACAAATGTTTTCACGACAAAGGCTCTGATGAGTTTTTTCATCTGGTGCTCCGTCCATGTGAAGAAGCGTGCTACTAGATTGGCATCTAGGTCCCACCCTTTTACTGTTAAAATAGTTGAATGCAGCAAACTCTTCTACACGTACAGTTTCTTTTCTCGTACTTCCTATCTATAGAACTTCCGTTTACGTGCTTCCTTGATAGCTACAATCTCCAAAAAATTAAATGCAACGTCAACTGTCATCTGTCTTCTTGAATCTTATTAATATTTTATCCTTTCTTCAATACTTCCGGTACCCAGTCTTTTCTCTCACTGTAACACCCTGCGCATTAGTGGCGGTCTCACCTTGCTTGAGGTGAAAGGATTAAATAAATAAAATTAAAGTCGAGATTACTAAACCTCACTCTTTAGCATTAGTGTTCCGACGATGAGGCTCTGGCACGAAACCCACCATGGTCGATTTGTCAACATGGGAGAGAATCTTAGCCCAAGGCACCGTTGAGAAGCGCCTGAAATCTATTCCACGGCACAAACTTACACGTCCACGTGACCCACAGTTTACGTGTACTAGACTTACGCCTTCTCCCCCAAAACTCCACACATATTTGCAGTATAAACCACAAGTTGTCTTTTTGGGTGCTAAAGGAATATAAACGCGCCTGAGATGATGTCTGAAAAAAGAATTAGTTAGTTTCTCTAACAGACCATTGGACATGGAAAAAAGTACCCAAACTCTTTTTATTAAGCATTCGTTTATCTCGGCTTAATTATTATTTGACACGAGAGTATTTGTAGTATATGCGTTTCAATATTACAGAAAAAAGAACTGTTGGAACTGCTAAGTAATATTTTGGAAAGGATAAATTAATCCAGAATCTATACTTGCATCAAACCGTCTTCATACTGATAAAAACTTAATTCAATGAATATACAAAAATAGAAAGGGGTATAAGACAAGGACGTGTCTTCTAAGCGGACTTATATACTTGGATTAGTAAGATAAAAATAGAAAGGGGTATAAGACAAGGACGTGTCTTCTAAGCGGACTTATATACTTGGATTAGTAAGATAAAAATAGAAAGGGGTATAAGACAAGGACGTGTCTTCTAAGCGGACTTATATACTTGGATTAGTAAGATGAAAATAGAAAGGGGTATAAGACAAGGACGTGTCTTCTAAGCGGACTTATATACTTGGATTAGTAAGATAAAAATAGAAAGGGGTATAAGACAAGGACGTGTCTTCTAAGCGGACTTATATACTTGGATTAGTAAGATAAAAAATCGTCCTTAAATACCGCAACAAGGGCTGGCTTGTGAAATAAAGATGGGTGACTGTTTTCGAATTCCAGGTGCTGTGCAGGTGGTGTAAGGGATAACGGCTTAGGATTGGAAATTGGAGAGCCGAGATCCAATACCAACCGGGTTCGTTTTGTCCACTTACGCGCAAATACCCTTGAGAAACGTATGAATCTAGCTGTTCTCCCACGCTTCAACTATGGGTTACTTAGTAGAACATGTATCAGCAAATTATCAATATCTCTTCCAGCCTCGCAAAAAAAAAAAAAAAAAAAAATTATGAAAATCTAAAAATATTTTCTGGCTTTATATTCTACAGAAATCCTTTGAAAAATCTATACTGCTAATTTTCTTTGTGAATATGTAGCAAAAACTTTCATATTTTTTAAATTTAATGACTAATTTTTCATTATGAAAATTTACTGTGCGCTTCAGAGTTTTAATTATTCTAAAAGTGCGTCCTCAAGTAAGAAGAAACTAAAGCATTTTGAGAAACACTGATATACGAGGTCTGATCAAAAATTATCGGGACTGTTTCTGTGGTAAGAGAGCTAAAGTACGCTATACGAAGCCGCTTGGTACCGTTTGTCTTTGAAAGCTAACGCGTATACACGATAAGTTATAACTTTCCGCTCTTTTTGTCTAATTATAGCTGCGTTTGTGAGGAAAGTGTGCTTAGTGTGGCCGTCTCACTTCATCAAACCAAACCACAGAGGATTCATCAGTAATCATATCTTGCGCAGAGGTTTTTGGCCAAGCACAACATTCCTCAGGTCTAGTAATCAACATATTCCCCAAATCTTGTCCCTCGCAACCTGTCAAAAAAATGAAATCACTCTTCAAAAATCAAATCACTTGAAAGGAATACGATTTCAAGATGTCGAGGAAATCCAAAGGAATGCGACGAAGCAGCTGCTCGCTATTGCCAAGAAAGGAGTTCCAGGAACGCTTCTATCAATAGAAACGACGCTGATTAAAGTGTGTGGCTTCAGATAATTAGTATTTCGAATGAGATTCAATGTCAAATTGATATGTGACTTAGTTTTCTTTTTAGATGCTTTTTGATCAGACCTCATAGAAAGATATATGTTTATTAATATCCGGAAGATATTTTCAAGGTCTTCTGTAAATAGTTTAGACAGAATCGTATCGCCTGGCCTCAGACTAATTGCATTTCTTATTTCATCCGTATCTTTGTGTAGTCAAATTATTAGAGTATTAATATTGTATATAATCTCTCGATAACTTGTATAACAAGTCGTTAAAGTCAACAAAATTACGCATATTGGTTTGCTGTATTCTCATATATTTACGATCAGTTCGTCGATGATCATTTGTTGAATAGTCACAAGTAGAATGAATATCTCTGATATTCATTCAGGCTGTTTGTTAGTCTGTTTAAACTTTTATATAATTTTATATGTTCTGTTTTATTTGTGGGAGGGCGATGATTTACAAGCTCTGTAGAATCTCTATATATTTTTTTATTATAAAATAGGATTACTATCCCTCAACTGAAGTTGTCAGGGCATTTTCTTTCTCGAAAACACTGGATAAATAGCTGTGTCCATGTTTTGTGTAACCCACGTGTTGCGTTCTCTCACATAGCTTTGAAAGAGCACATTCAAATTTGCGCACGCACATGTCCCAATTCACTGAATTGGAATACAATAGGTGCTAAGGGGAGATAGATTTCAAAGAAGGTCATGACCAAGTCTTTAAGCTTTCCAGAAATTAAACTCAACGATTGGAATAACTTTGAAACCATATTCATGAAACTCAGTTATAATACCTTATTAACGATTAAAAATAATAAAAAATAATAATAAATTTTTCACACATCTTTTTTATTATTATTGTAAACTGAATTTATTTTCAGATATTTTATTTTCTCTATAAAAAGTTAGATTTTTGTTGACGTAAATTGGTTTAAAATATTTCTGTTAATAACGTAAAACTTATTTTTAATATTGAACAAAAATTTGAATATGTAGTCATCCGGAGAGAGCCCTGTTTCGCAGCTCATCGCTACGGTTAGACATCCGATTGCTTTCTACCCAGGATTGAAACCCGAGTGAATTGATATCGGTCGGCAATTCTACCTCCAAGCTATGGGCGTAAAGTGTGTGTGTGGGGGGGGGGGAAGGTGAATTTTAGCGTGTTATATATACAATGTGAATACACGCCAGTAGCCGAGAATATTAAAATTCATTACTGAATAAACGGTATGGAAGCACGGTGGAGTAATGGATAGCCGAGTTCGAATTACAAACGAGTTCGTTGCATTCACTTTTGTGCCAATTCTTTCATTGAGAAAAGTTTGAATCCATCGCTTCTCCTCTAGCTATGGGGAAGTAACACGACAGCCTCGGTCTTTTAACCTTTTGTGGCAACTGGGTTAGGAGAAGGAAAACTCTGGATTCAAAACCTGAGGATGATTGTTTGAGGAACTAGTGGTACACTGTGCACCAGTTCTCTGTATTAGGCTCTTCTAAAAATGGTTACTGGTTCTGCACAAACCCTAACCCTTATAATAAAATCATATTTGTGGCTAGTCTGGCTGTGCAGTTCGAACAATTGAGTTGACGGACCCTCATACGTTGCAAAAGGACGGAGGTCTTTTTCATATATATATATATATATATATATATATATATATATATTATCTTACGTTTTAGGCACGACTCGGGTTTTCGTTCGATTTTGCAATCACCACGTGCATACTGAATTGGGCTTTTCTCGATCTGAATTAGTTATTAACGTTCCTTGCTATAAGTTGTTATGGGTATTAAATCGGATGTGTGAATATTTTTATTTATGTTATTTTAATACCGAAACTTAAAAATGGAACAGGATACTATTATTAAACTAAATTATTGTTTTTTTTCTAGCTCTCTTACCTTCAATCTGTTTTGTTATTATCAAATTTTCAAGCCCTTTTTCTTCATTATGTGCCCTAGAAATTTCAACTTTCTCTTCTTGATGTGAAGCATAAATATAATTTTTTCTTATCATTGTCTCTAAAACTAAATCGTTGCTCACATGTTTAGCCCATAGTACTCTCAGCATTTTTCTGTAGAAAGTTCCATGATATAAGATCGGTGCCTTTTATCGTATATAACCCGACTTGGAAAAATGCGGCTACTGGATATGGTATTAATTTTACTAATGATCGGAAGGCCTCCAGATAAATGTTGAAATATGCTGTCTCGATAGGTGTCCCTGACTCCCTGATATTTGACGGTGTATGATCTTATGTACAAATAGAAATCCTCAGCAAGTTTCATAAATCTCTGATTGGGTTCATGTCGGGCAAATGTGTTTTTTACATCTTTCATTAAAATTCTCCAGAATCCCCCTCAGAATAATTCTAGGTAACGTTGTTTGTGTACAGGCACTCAATGAATGAGTACGAAAAATCAAGCAAGTGCGAAAATTTAAATATCTGGGAAGCGTTTTATCAGAGGACAGAAAGTGTGTCGCTGAGATCCGAAGGCATATTTGGATAACCAAGGAAACATTTTAAAGGCAAGGAAAAGTACTAAGTAATAAGAAAATTTCTCTAGAGAGAAACAAAAAAATACAAAAATGTTTTCCTGTATGGAAGTGAGTGCTGAACGATCTCTTCAAATATGAAGATTAGACTTCAAGAAATGAGGTTCTACAGAATGAGGATACCGTGAACCAAACATGTGAGTAACAACGAATTCTGGAGGAAATAGAAACAATTCTGGAGTATATAATGAAAAAGAAGTCTTGAAAAAAATCTGATACTTACAGGATAGATGGAAGGTAATCCATGATCGCCATGATCGCCATGATCCTGACATAAGAATTGAAGATACAGGTCACCAGTCACAAATTATGTTGAGGCAGAGCAACCTGTATTACATAGACACACCTCTTACATTATGGGCTCACCACTAGACTCTGATGACAATTGGAATCTGTTATAGTGCTCTCCTACGAGGAATGGACTCTTCCTCTTGTTATAAGTGATTACCTGCGTGACTTCTGGAGAGCAGTTACGCCCAGTAACTTCCTGGCGAAGTGTCGAACTCTCTGCCTTCGGGCGGAGAGTCATAACCCAACCGGTTTAACCGAAGGCCCGGTTGACCCACATGAAAAAGGGCTTGTACCACATCTTGTCTTAAGTGGGAAGACATTTAAATACCGCAGTTACGCACAGTAACTGCCTTGCGTATTGTCGAACTCTCTGCTCTCGGGCAGAGAGTAATAACTTAGTCGAGGCTTCGCCGAAGGGTAGAGTCTCGTCTGGGGAAAATCAGACAGCAGTTAACGACAGTCAAGCAATAGGCAGCGTAATAATACTTTCGGACTTGCTTATTTCTAGTTACTTATTATTAAAACTTCCTTTGAATACCTTGTTTCTTGTTAAACCTTCTTGTTCCGTGCCTTACTTCCGGCACAAACCGGTTACTAGAACTTTGCGGCGAAGATTCGCCACAACTCCACAACAAACTGACGGCGAAGATCTTAATCTTAAGGTCTAGCGGCTAAATTCTACCTTCTTATTCTATCTATCTATCTATCTATCTATCTATCTATCTATCTATCTATCTATCTATCTATCTAATTCTTTCTTTATATCTAAAGAGAGAACTGTGTAGATAGATAGATCTAAAGAGAGAACTAGATAAACAGATAAATACCTGTATAAATCTGTGTGTAGATATACAGTCCGTATTAAAATAATTGGGATTTGAAAAATGTTTTCTTATTTAACTTCAGCTTAAAACGAAATAACACTGCTTCGATGTTAAATTTGAAAATATGAAAATATAAAAATGTTTAACTAAAGTGAAAAAAAGTTTTTTTTTTATATCTAAAACAAAAACTGCCATAGAAAAAAAATCTTTGGAAATCTTAGAAACATTTTTCGCCGTTCCACCCACATCTATTGAACAGGTGAAGAGGCTCATCCCTTGTTTCCTGTTTAGGATGCGGTTTCCGATTTTCTCTTTTCTAATCTTCTCACTTTGTTTTTTTTTCTTTCAATTGGAGTAGATAGACTAAACTATCGCCCGGTTCACACTCCACCCACATCTATTGAACAGGTGAAGAGGCTCATCCCTTGTTTCCTGTTTAGGGTGCGGTTTCTGGTTTTCTCTTTTCTAATCTTCTCACTCTTATGTAGCCCCTCGCACATCAGTAGCGTTACCGCCTTGCTTGGGGTGATATGATTAATATATATATATATATATATATATATATATATATATATATATATAAGAGTGCCACTAAAACTAAAGTAAATCTGCTGAATCTTTAGAGCAGATTTAGTAACTGAGACACAATGGCGAGATTTGATCGGTTAATTTAATGATATATCAATTCTTTCTGCGTTATTTAATCCCTAATAGAATTCTTTTACTCAAATAACAAACAAACAAACAAAAAAAAATTCACACGTAAGGACAGGTATGTAGACAATTCAGTTTACAGAAAAGTAAGATAAACATAGATTCGTTTTGCATGGCAGTTCAAAAAGGGGAAATAATTCCGGTATACAGCTGAGTTAAAAAAGGTTCCTACATTTTTTACTTTACTCAAGAGATATTCTTTACAGTTGTGTGAAATAGGTAGACATAGGTCCTGTTTGCACGAGATTCTAAAAGGGTGACATAGGTCCAGTTTACAGTAGTTTAATAAAGACAGACACATATCTAGTTTACAGTAGAATCAGAAGGATAGACACATGTTTTGTTTACACTAGTCAAAATGGTAGATATAGGCCAAGTTTGCACGAGATTCTAAAAGACAAGCATGGGTTGGTTTTCACAAGATTCTAAAAGGTGGACATAGGACAAGTTTAGAGTAGTCAAATAGGTAGACATGAGATAAGTTCACACTAGAGTCAAAATAATAGACAGTAGTTCAGTTTATATTCGAGTCTGTAAATATCTGTATGCAGATATGCAATGTATTGAAAAATGCACTAATTTGGAAGTCTTCCGCATTAGATTTACCTCAGAGATCATACAATGTATCTTCTTTCCTATCTTGATCTACATTGGAATTTTGAAGCGAAATTCTAAGCTATATCATCTGAAGAATGCCGGAGCGTACAACAGCTGAAACGTTGTGAATATGGCAATAAAAATGAGGACAACAGTTCAAACAATGTGAATAGTGTATATATTAGTCTGTTTAATTATTTACTGTTTATCTTACTTCATAAGAAATTTTATTAATCTAAATTTTGCATACCCACCTATATACAGTAATGGTATGTTCCTATCCTCTTAAATACGTGGACACTATTAGAGTAAGGGGTAGAGAAGAGTGATTATGCTGACTAGCAGTGTATCTACTTCAAGCAGCATGCGAGTCTTGTACTTGCTGATATAATATAATTCCCAACCTCCGTTTTGGTGTTTACTCACGCAGTAACCTTTTAGGGTTACAGCACTAAATAAAAACCATTAGATTCGATACAATCTTGCATCTAAGATACAAGTGTCGATATTTTCCTAGTTAGAAGTTTGGGAGGCAACAGAATAATCGATGACATTTTGAACAGCAATTGAATCGTTAAAAACTTTATCTTCTAAGAAATTGTTCAAACCTCAAGTCAGTCGTTAACTGACGCAAAAAACTTTAAAACATCCAAAATTAAACTTCTCTCCATTAATCCTCTGAGAGACCCAATATCTGCTATCACTCAGTATGGTTGATGAAAATCTCCAGGAAAATTGCTCATAGATCTACTTCTCGGGATTGCGTTCGCAGTTGACACGAAGCAGAAAGACTATATTGAATCCATTGCTAGATTATCTACTAAGAATGCCAGTTCACTGTGCCTCGCGAGACAATTTTTCTCTCCAGAATCTATTATATATCTATAAGTCTACCATTCGTCCATGCTTAGAATATTGCTGCCACATATCGTCTGGTGTTCCTGCTATTTACCTTGAGCTCCTTGATAAGATCCAAAGAATAATAAGCAATATTATTATTCCTAATATGGCGGCTCGGCTTCAGTTACTTTCTCACTGTCATAAGTTTGCCCTTCTGTGTCTTTTCTAGAAATACTTTAATGGTAATTGTTCGGATAAGCTCTTCGCTATGGTAGCTAATCTTTTTGAACTTAAGCGCAGTACTAGACTGCCGTCGAAATCGCATCAATTTAGAGTTAAGAGGGCACATGTAGCCAACTGTTCTATGCTAACAGTTTCTTTTTCGCACTTCCCGCATGTGGAGCTCACTTCTCGCTCTATGCTTTCCAGCCAACTTTAATCTTCAAAAATTTAAATGCAATTTTATTCGCTATCTAGTGTCCTTCTAATGACTCTTTTATCTTCCCGCTCATTATGAATGTTTCTGTTTCTAACACTTCCACACCCTGTAAACCCTTGTGTCATAGTGGAGACCCGAAAAAATGTAGGCAGTAACAGAAAACAAAAGAAAAAAGAAAAAAGATTATTATTGTTAACCAGTCTTTGGTCATCATAGATTAGACTAGTATACAGTTGTATTAAAAGGGTTCAATATATATATATATATATATATATATATATATATATTGAATTATATTTATATATATATATATAATTTGTAAACGAGTTATTAAGCACTCGTTTACGAATGAAAAATATTCAAAAGTTCTACAATATAATTGTAGTGAACAATTTTAACACAAGTATTTATTGGTTTAATTTTATTCTGACCAAAACTAAGTAATTAAATAATCAATATATATCTATATATATATATATATATATAGTGTTCCTATTTATAAACCAGAGATCTGAATTCGAATTTCAAAAGGAATTAGTACGGCAAGACTAATTTCTTTGTTTTTGTTGTTCACTAAAGACATTTGAGTTAAAGATCAAAGATGAATATGAGACAGTTTAGAAGTTCAGCTTTTAATTCCTGGTATTTACATTTAGATTTGTTAAACAAATTAGAATATACCACCTTTTGTTGCAGATCATCCCATTTGTAGGTGAGTAAAAGTAAAGGAACAGATAGTCTTATAGTAAATAATATTTAATATTTGGTGGAATCACCCTTGCTTGCAATTACTTGCATCAAGCCTTCGTCCCATTGACACTGCAAAAATGTTGATTTCTTCATTCGTGATAGTTTTCCAAACCTCTTTTAGTTCTTGTTTGTTTTGGGTGGGTGGCGGGTGGTTCTTTCTTTCAGTCTTCTTTTGAGAAGATGAAATACATACTCTATTGAAATATAGTCCGGTGAATCACTTACATACATACTCTATTGAAATATAGTCCGGTGAATCACTTACATACATACTCTATTGAAATATAGTCCGGTGAATCACTTACGTCTAAAAATGTTCGCATTTTTTATTCCGAATAAATCTTTTGTTGCATTGGGAGCATATTTTGGATTAATATCTTGCTGCATGATAAACTTCCTCCCGATTAGTTCGAAGGCCTTTTTCAGTAAATTGGTGGACGAAATGTTTTTGTAAACTTCTGAATTCATTCTGGTACTGGCATCATAAGTTACATCATCAATAAATATGAATGAGCTTGTTCCGGAAGCAACCATATAAGCTCAAACCTTCGAATAATACACAATAAGGCTTTGTGAAAAATTATATCGAGTAATTCACTCAGAATGAAGCACAACACAGAAAGATATATACTACTTCCCCACTAGGGCGTATGCCAGAGGCGGATGAGACAGAATGTCATTTAAAGTGGGAAATCTGAGCCCTTGAAGATGGACAAAAATTTATTGTCTATTTATCTCCCAAACGAGACTCAGACTCTCGGTGGAGCCTCGTCTGAGTTCATCTCCGCTCGAAGGCAGAGTGTCTGACAATGAAAATTCTGCGCAATGCAGAACAAACTCATACTTCTGTTTGAGTGCTTTATATCCTAAATATTTATGGCCACGTGATCTCAGTAGCACAATTCATTCAACGGTTGAGGAGAGAAATACATAGCGTCCGACAGTTTAAGGAAAAAAAAAAAAACGTTTTTCAACTCCTAGCGACTCAGTAAAAATACACTAAAATACTCAATACTTGCCACGGTTGTGGTGGTAAGCAAATTTAATGTAGTTGTTTCTTTAGAAACAAAAATACTACCAAAATGGAAGACTATGGCATAAGAAGACTTGTTGTAAATCCCAAAAATTGAAGAGAAACAAAAAGTATGTCAACAAAGTATATACATTGGGAAAAGTCGATAACCGGAATAAAAAAATTAGCAAGACTTTAAACGAAATATTTTCAAAGAGAAAATTGTTTTTGTCACGATTAACAATATAGAAATAAAACTACAATTGGATAATGAGTTTGATATTATTATAATTAATGAAAACACCTGGGTAAGCCTAGTTTATTGACTTTAAGAAAAGTTGCTCGCAGTGTTTCAGGGAAGAAGCTAAGTTTTTTGGTGAGTTCACATGTAATATTTCATTCGTTGGTTTTGGTGTTAATAAATACGACAAATGTATTAGGAACGGATGGAATTTGCTTATTTAATATTTGAGATCTGCTAATCAATTAGTTCTGCAGCCAAGTAAATATTTTCACAAGTACTAGTACGGCAACGGAAAAATTCAAAACTGAATTAAAAAGAAAGTTCCCAGGAAATTTTCCAGAAGACCGAACAGGAGTGGTCCTTTCACGGCGTTAGATTCAATCAACTAGGAATTGGAAAGGCTAGAAGAATTAGGGTTTATTTCCAAAGCAAATTACTCTGAATAGAGCATATTATCTAGTGGTGATCGACAGTTATACCAAGTGGTTTTAAATATGCAGAAGACGAACTACCACGATAGTAATAACTTTCTTGCACGAAATCTGTACAAGGTTTGGCATACCTGATTCCATTGTGTCGGACAACGGGACGCAATTTACATCTACTGAATTCAAGTTACTTTGAAAATCCTTACAAATATGACATATTACAACACTTCCTTATAATCCAAGATTCAACGGAAGGCTTTAGTTGAAACGTTCAAAAGGTCTCTTAAAAAATCGGAGGTAGAGGAGTCGGTGAGAAAATGCTTCAGCAATTTCCGAGAGTTTTTAGAATTACGCCAAATCCTAACACTTGATGTTTACCAGAAAAATTAAGTCTGTGTTTAAGGAAATACGACCCGAACGGAAGGTGAAAACATCAAGGGATCTTTCTGTAAATAATTACTTTAGCCCGGAACAAAAGGTATTTTTTAAGATGTATCAAAGTGGAAAATAATTTTGAAAGGATGGCGTGGTAAAAAAAGGATTGGTCGAATGACTTATATAGTGCAGGGACCAAGGTGGAAGTATAAGCGTCACCTAAACCAATTAAGACGTAGACACACTGATTTGGAAAGCATTATACGATACATTCGACATACCTACGCCGCCAAGAATTATTGAATCGTGGCGGTATGGTAAAAGAATTACGGTGCAATTTTTAAGTGTGGAACCAACATTAAAACAAATACAAACTCGAGAGAACAGACTTCAGAGGGAGTTAGCTCAAAAGGGTATGTAGGAAGAAAGTGTTGATACCGACACGTGTGTTCGAACACAAATCTTCAGGCAACAAACTTAACCGTTGAATGAATTGCGCTGCTGGGATAACGTGATTATAAAAACAATATATAAAGCTCTCAGGCAAAAGTTTGAGTGCATTCTGCGCTGTGCATTAGCACGAGCATTTGTCTTGTCGGACTCTCTGCCTTCGGGCGGAGAGTGACCCAATCAAGACTCGGCCGAGGGGTAGATTAGAAGCCCCACATCTAAAATGCCTTGTGCCACATTCTTTCTCAGTGGGGAGGTAGATAAATATCATTCTGTGTTGTGCATTACCACGAACACTTACCTTGTCGGACTCTCTGCTTTCGGGTGGAGAGTGACACAATCAAGACTCGGCCGAGGGGTAGATTAGAAGAGCAAAATTAGAAAATTGCCCGGGATATATGGCCCAGAAGCCCCACATCAAAAATGCCTTGTGCCACATTCTTTCTCAGTGGGGAGGTAGATAAATATCATTCTGTGTTGTGTATTACCACGAACACTTACCTTGTCGGACTCTCTGCTTTCGGGTGGAGAGTGACACAATCAAGACTCGGCCGAGGGGTAGATTAGAAGAGCACAATTAGAAAATTGCCCGGGATATATGGTCCAGAAGCCCCACATCAAAAATGCCTTGTGCCACATTCTTTCTCAGTGGGGAGGTAGATAAATATCATTCTGTGTTGTGCATTACCACGAACACTTACCTTGTCGGACTCTCTGCTTTCGGGTGGAGAGTGACCCAATCAAGACTCAGCCGAGGGGTAGATTAGAAGAGCAAAATTAGAAAATTGCCCGGGATATATGGCCCAGAAGCCCCACATCAAAAATGCCTTGTGCCACATTCTTTCTCAGTGGGGAGGTAGATAAATATCATTCTGTGTTGTGCATTACCACGAACACTTACCTTGTCGGACTCTCTGCTTTCGGGTGGAGAGTGACCCAATCAAGACTCAGCCGAGGGGTAGATTAGAAGAGCAAAATTAGAAAATTGCCCGGGATATATGGCCCGAAGCCCCACATCAAAAATGCCTTGTGCCACATTCTTTCTCAGTGGGGAGGTAGATAAATATCATTCTGTGTTGTGCATTACCACGAACACTTACCTTGTCGGACTCTCTGCTTTCGGGTGGAGAGTGACCCAATCAAGACTCAGCCGAGGGGTAGATTAGAAGAGCAAAATTAGAAAATTGCCCGGGATATATGGCCCAGAAGCCCCACATCAAAAATGCCTTGTGCCACATTCTTTCTCAGTGGGGAGGTAGATAAATATCATTCTGTGTTGTGTATTACCACGAACACTTACCTTGTCGGACTCTCTGCTTTCGGGTGGAGAGTGACACAATCAAGACTCGGCCGAGGGGTAGATTAGAAGAGCAAAATTAGAAAATTGCCCGGGATATATGGTCCAGAAGCCCCACATCAAAAATGCCTTGTGCCACATTTTTTCTCAGTGGGGAGGTAGATAAATATCATTCTGTGTTGTGCATTACCACGAACACTTACCTTGTCGGACTCTCTGCTTTCGGGTGGAGAGTGACCCAATCAAGACTCAGCCGAGGGGTAGATTAGAAGAGCAAAATTAGAAAATTGCCCGGGATATATGGCCCAGAAGCCCCACATCAAAAATGCCTTGTGCCACATTCTTTCTCAGTGGGGAGGTAGATAAATATCATTCTGTGTTGTGTATTACCACGAACACTTACCTTGTCGGACTCTCTGCTTTCGGGTGGAGAGTGACCCAATCAAGACTCAGCCGAGGGGTAGATTAGAAGAGCAAAATTAGAAAATTGCCCGGGATATATGGCCCAGAAGCCCCACATCAAAAATGCCTTGTGCCACATTCTTTCTCAGTGGGGAGGTAGATAAATATCATTCTGTGTTGTGTATTACCACGAACACTTACCTTGTCGGACTCTCTGCTTTCGGGTGGAGAGTGACCCAATCAAGACTCGGCCGAGGGGTAGATTAGAAGGGTAAAATTAGAAAATTGCCCGGGATGTATGGTCCCAGAAGCCCCACATCTAAAATGCCTTGTGCCACATTCTTTCTCAGTGGGGAGATAGATAAATATCATTCTGTGTTGTGCATTACCACGAACACTTACCTTGTCGGACTCTCTGCTTTCGGGTGGAGAGTAGCCCAGTCGAGGCACCGCCGAAGGGTAGAGTCTCGTCTGGGAACATTAGACAGTTAATTTTTGACCGAGCTATATGGCTCGGATTACCCACGTTAAAAATGCTCTGTACCACATTCCCACTCGGTGGGGAGGTAGAAAAATATCATTCTGTGTTGTGCATCATTCCGCTGTTGTGCGTCATTGAAGAGATTGTTTTTGAGTGAATTACTCGTGAGAATTTTTCTGGAAGCACTATTGCGTATTATTCGAAGGGTTCGTTTAGTATGTTGACTTTACGCAAAATAGTTCCCTTCGGAATAACGTTACGAAAACTAACCTTATAAAACCTCTGCAGCAAGAAACACCCATTTGTTACGTGTTCCAATAACTTTGCCCACTTGAAAAATGGGTGTGTTAAAACAAAAGGTGGCATGTCCTAAATGTAAAATATTAAAAAATAGAAGCCAAAATTTGGACCTTTTACTAGGAGCTCAGCTGCTCAATGACCTACGACCACACCTGGGTATGAGACTGATGGTCGTGGATGCTGGATAGTATATGGATGGAAGTCACCAACGGCAGATATAACGCCATTATGACTGCATTACTTGTACCCAGCCTAGTGTTTTCTCATGTTGGGCAACAAATGATAGTCAGATATGGACACATCAGGAGAATAGGGAGTGTGGTCAAGCATTACAAAGCCACATTCAAGCACAATAACTAAGTACGTGTGCTGAAAGTAGGGTGAAAGCGTTCGTCAGTTTTTTTTTTGCGAGTTTAATCGTGAAGGCCTTCCATAAATGCCTAAGAAAATTGGTATACTACACTGTCTGGATGGCGTGGCAATTTTTTGTTTATTAACGCAATGCTCATGGCATCTCTAAGAAACATTATGTTCGCTGTAGACGAAACAAAATTGGCCTTGTTTAAAATAAGTGTGCATCTGTGTTTCTTATGCATGCATTTTCTCTTTTCCTATGGTTCAAAGTGGTGCAGTGGATATCGGCTTGGAACGAGAAACCGGGGAGACGAGTTCGAATTCCAGCTGAATTCCTTGTATTCACTTACGCGCAAATATCCTTGAGAAAGGTGTTAATTTGTTTCTTTCCTCCAGTTATGGGTTAGATAACAGGACAGATTGGGTTTTATAGCCTTAGCTGGCAACCAATCTACCGCAGAAAGTAATGGAAACCTACTGCGGGATAATCTTCTACCCAGTCAGTCTTCTTTCGAGACATAATCGCCCAAGCGTGTATCATGTATGGCACTTAACTGACTGTTGGTTCAAAGTGCTTTTTTGATCAGGTAACAGAAGGGGTGGAACATACCAATCAGAAACCTAAACATTGGCTATTTGATTTATAGTAACTCACTAATATATATATATATATATATTATCGATTTTCTGCACTATTGTAAGAACTGCAACCTTGAAACTTCTGAATATCGTTTCTTATGTCTTTGTCTATGAGTGTATTAAATTTGATTAAAATCGGACCACTCCTTCTATAACCCGATTTTTTCGATTATCGATTTTCGATATTTATCGGGGGTACCTTGACACAAAACCTAGCTAAGAACACTCGTAGACGCTTATAGTACAACTGTGTAAATTTTCAATAAAATCGGTTCAGCCGTTTTGGAATCTATAGGCAACGGACACACACACACACACACATACACACACAGACACAAGTTCCATTTATAAATAAGTTTAGATTACAGCATGTAGGCGTTTTGAGTAATCCCTTACACATTTCTTGTATGTTTCTTGTTTTCCATTCTTCACGACAAAATTCCTTTATTTCATTGCGGATTCCTTCTTTGATTTCTCAGTTTCAGCTGTCTTCGTAAATTTTCAATCGGATTGAGATCTGGAGATTGACCTGGTCATTTTAGTACGTCTATTATATTTGAACTTAACCTTGATTTTTGCAGTATGTTAAGCCTTTTTGCCTTATTGAAAAACCCAATTTGATTTCAAGCCCAACTAATGTACACTCTGACGTAAGTTTATTTTTAAAACGTTTCTATAATGTGCTCCATTCATTCTCTCTTCTATTATTTCAATATTCCCTACACCTTAGGGATTAAACCAACCCCAGATCACGATTGATCCGCCTTCCTATTTTAATGTTGAGATAGTATTCTTCGTTGAATATACAGTGCCCTTGTTTCTCCAGACATTTGTCACAGCATTTCTGCTAAAAAGTTCAGTTTTCGTTTCGCCTAACCAAAGTACATTTTCCTAAAATGCTGCAGGTTTGCAACAATACTCGTTTGCAAAATCCATTCTAGTAAGGACGTGTTTTCGCTTAATAAGGGTTTTTTCATTGGAGTCCTCGAAAAGATGTCATATCGACGAATTGAACGACTAACTGTATCCGTACTCATTTTTACTCCACTTATTTCTAGTCCTCCCTGAAGTTCTTTAAGCGTAACTCAGTGCTCGTTGTCAACTTTTCTCGTCAATAACCTTCCTTTATATTCCGTTACCTTTCAAAGATGATCAGAGCTTTCTTTTAGGATGAATGAAATGACACATCTTCCAGTTAGGAACTATCGTACCAATTGAACTCAATGACACGTTTGATTGACCAGATATCTTCCTATAACCAAGACTACTCGCATGAAGTTTACAAAGGTCTTGATCAATTATTTGGCTTTTCCCCATTTCGTCAATGTTTAAAGGACAGTTAACAGAAAAGAATGATGCAATACATTTAATAATTCCTGAAGGTAATCATTTAGGTATGTCGAAAAAATCGCTGAAAAAACAGCATAGTCTGACGGAAAAGGCATCAAAACTAAATAAAAACAAAGTTTTCTCGGCAAAATGTTTATGCTATCATTAAGAGGATAGATCAAAGTATTTTTTAATTATTTAAAAAAAAATTCAAATTGTTTCTAACAGGTTCATTTCGTAATAGGATATCTTTTTTTCTCTCGTCAGTGCGAGGCATAAATTGACGCTAGAGTTTAGTACGTCAAAACGTAATATTACGCATAGGAATTTTTTGACTGTGAAAGACACATTAGTTTGGAAATTCTTGCAAAAATAAAATAATGGTCAGATTTTGATGAATGTTTCAGGACTTATTCATAATTAACTGAAATCAGTTTCGAGATAATTATTTTTAGAAAATATTGGTAAAAACATTTTTGTACATATGTTACCGCCCCCACCAATTAATTTCCAGAAATGTCGAAAAATGCGACTAGGTCTGAACATATAAATAATTTTAATTAAATTCAGGAGTCATTGGGGAATGCTAATCAACTGTCTCTTTTCCTTCCAAACCTGCTCACTTTTAGAAAATCTGCTCCGAATTAGGAAAACAAAAATGCAATAAAATTATGCCATTCTTTATTTGGATAAACTTTTAATTGCTTTTATAAACATAAATTAAAATGATATCATAGTCTGAATAGAAAATATTTTTTCCATTAATAATAAATTTTTACAAGAATTGTTTTCATTTTTATTATTTTTTTTATTAAGTAATTTTTAAAAAGTTTCAAAATTTTTTTAAATTTACTCCTCAGAGGTCTCTCAGATTTTTGAAATTAATGTGTGGCGATTATATTTACTAACCGAAATATCTAAATGCTTACTCTAAAAAAGGGTGCTCATTTTTTGTTTAATAATTAAAACATTTTAATTTTTATTAAAAGGTCACGTGATTCAAGGTGATTAGATGAAAAAAAAAATCCGTACGGACGTGAAGGAGACTACCACCAGCTTTAAATTTCTTGTTTTTCATTTTGTTTTACTTTTTACAGTGCAGTCTTATCGATTATTACATAAACTTTCCAATTATCAAAACAATTTGGAAAAATTTCAATATTTAAACAATTTTAGGTTCGGGCTCAGTTTCTCATACAACGTTATAGTAAATCGATCCTCCATTTTAGAACCACTCGCGTTGGGGTCGTTTTTTTTTTTTTAGGACGAATTGTTGCTCTTGTTTTTGTCTTTTTCAAGTTTTCTTCAGTTCTTTCAATGGCATCATCTTCGAAAACTCTAAGAATGGCCTTATTCAAAGATTTTGCAAAGGATTCAGTTGTTGAATATGCGCAAGCAAAAAGTTAATTGCACAGCATCGATTTACTATAAGGTTGTATTAAAAACTGAGCCATCCCCCTAAAATTGTTTAAATGTTGAAATTTTTCTAAATTTTCTTTGTCAATTGGAAAATTTAAGGTTTAATCGATAAGGTTGCATTGAAAAATGTAAAAAAAAAAAAAAATTAATAATCAACAAAGTTACAGGTGGTGGTAATGTCGTACCGGCGAGTGGTTCCAAAATGAAGGGTTGATTTAATTTACTATAACGTTGTATAAAAAACTGATCCCTCACTAAAATTGTATAAGTATTGAAATTTTTCCAAATTTATTTTGTCAGTCGGAGAGTTTAGGGTGTAATCGATCAGATTGCACTGAAAAGAATTTGAAAAACAACAAATTTAAAGGTGGTTCTAGTCTCCTTCAGGTTCGCCAAAAACCTTTTATACCAAATTCATCTTCCATGCTGTTGACCAGCTACTCTAAATTATCAGTTGTCACCTCTGATAAGGTGTTGACAGCTGTGATAACAAGGCTACTGTAATTGAGTAACATTCTTTTGAAAAGTTTCGAGCAGTAAGCAAGCAATTCTTGTTTCAAGGAAACTTAAGGTAAGTTTAAATTCGTTAATTTGAATAAAATAATGTGTCAGCGAGATGTATCTTAATTTTGTAAGATTTTTTATAACTGAGAATTGGCTACTGTTTACAATCGATGAAAAATGGCGATAAGTTTAAAATTAAAAAAAAATTAACCTGAATTTTTTTTTATTAAGATCAATATAATTTCGGTTTGAAATACACCAGGGTATTTTGCTTACTGTAATTAGTAAATTTAATCTCTTCGCTTTCAATTAAAGCTAAAATTATAGCTTGAAGAAAATTTGTTATTTTTAAAAATTAAATTTAAATTGAGGTATCGAAAATTGAGTGGAGATACATACATAAAATTATTCTAGAACGCTCTAAAAAACAACACCATCATAATTTGAAACGTTCTAATAAAAGATGAACACTTTTATAAAAAAAAATTGTTATAAATAAAAAATGTGTTGTAAAGTTTTGAGTTTTTCTCAGTGGGATACTTTCATGAATTTTTTTTCTTTTTAAATCTGATCGTTTGACTGAATACCTAAATATATATTCTACAAGCAGTAAAAATTGAATTATTATAACTCTATTATAAATACCTAAAATATTGTAATATTTTGTAAACTTTTGCGGGGTACTTCATATATATATTATTTTAAATCCAAAAAGGATGATAAAATAGGTAAAATCTCAAAACCAGAACCGATTAAAATTAATTTTATTAATATTAAATTTGATCAAGGTGGAGGGTTCGATGTAAATAGTATTATCTATTTACAGAGCCAAATATATAAAGTAATTCAAAAATTTCGAAATTTTATTTCGTTGGATGGCCAATTCATCGAGAAAATTATGGCTTCATCAGCAACGGTCGAAAACAAAAAACTTTATTAATTCAAATATGTTATAAAATTTCTAAACCGGAAGAAGCCCCATAACATATCCATACAAAGGAAGTTAAAAATGGGGTGGGATTTTTTATTTAAATTTGTCATCACGGCGTAAGTAAGAGAGAAAAGCAGACACAGAGATTCATGATTCGATATTAGAAAACTTTACAATACGTCTGTAAGAATCAAAAGTTAGAAATTAAACTGTATATATATATATATATATATATATATATATATATATATATCCGAAGACAAACCTGTTTCGCTGTATCACAGTTCATCAGTACGGTTAGACATCTGATTGCATTTAGCCAGGATTGAAACCCGGCTGAATTCGTATGAGTTGGCGATTCTACCTAATCCAGGAAGTCCTAAAGAACGAAACAACTCACACAAAATATTAAACACATATGCACGCACGCACACGCACGAATATATATATATATATATATATATATATATATATATATATATATATATATATATATATATATAATGGTAAACGTTTATCGAAATGACCAAGAAGGGCTAAATAAATTACGGATCTTTCGTGAGACCTTTTCATCAACACCTTATCTGTTGGTGTCTTCTTGTGTATAAGTAAGTATCTATCTATCTATCTATCTATCTATCTATCTATCTATCTATCTATCTATCTATCTATCTAATTTTTAAGTCTGTTTATACATATCAAATTGGAAACTATTAGTTAGAAAACAGTGTGTGTTCGCAAAGTTTTAAGGGTGTGTTTGCTTTTCTTAGCAGACCTCGTTCTCTTGTTTCTTGTCTAATTGATATCGAATAGTGCTTTACCAGTGCTGAGGAGATTCAGAAGCGGGATGATATCGACTGTTAAAATGTTGATACTTTTGTCAAAATAACTTCCTATATAAATGTAGCCGACAACAAAAATAACACCGTCTAAAGTATATTACTTCCGGTTTCCAGACGTATGAGCAAGTAAATGTAAATTCTTTCTCAAAATAGAAGTTGCCAGTATTCTGGAACATTTAGGAAAACCGTAAACATAGTTGAAGTAATAAAACCAAAAACCAGAAAAGAAACAACGAAGACGCGGCAATTAGTAAGCATAAAAATATAATAACTAAAACATTATGTCTAACAAAATAAGTTTGAACATTTAAATGTCTGGGAAGTTTTATTTTAACAGAGGACGAAATGTGTGACATTGTATAACTCTATTTTCAGACGACTGGTATTAATTTTAAGTGATTTGCAAGATAAAAAGAGATTTCTCTAAAATTGGAGAATACAATGGTTTTAGTAGGGAAAAGTAGCCGAGGGGATAAAACGTAGAAAATACAGATACAGATTGCAAAGAGTGCAGATTGCTTTTGCCGGGAGAAGTAAGCAAATTTATCAAAGCTAGTTAGTCAAACTATTTGTCAATGGGTTTTGACGATATGTGCCCCAAGATCAAAATTCAGCTTTGAGAATTTCCTGTTCTAAGCTGCCGGATGTTGTAAACGGACAGGCTATTGATAACAGAGAGTGAGTTCACTCCCAGATTTGAGGTTTCTGGGGAACATAAAGACAGAAGGCAAGAAAGACAGAAGAAAACAACGCATAACGTACTTAGTGAGCTTGAACCAACAAATGGCAGATCAGGAGAAGTAGACAAAATTTATTACAATCTACAAGGTGACATGAAGTTGTGAAGACCCATGATTCACCTACATTCCGTGGAAATACGGCAATTAAAGAAGAAGAAGAATGTCCATTGGACGGGTTTTGAAGGATTTAATACCGATACCGATTTAATACCGATAAAATTAAGGATTTAATACCGATAAATAAAATGAAATGAAGCACATTTTTGGAAGTTAACAAGAGTCAACCGGCAGTTGTCTTTTATCCATTAACATGATGACAATTTATCACATTTATTTTCTCAGTCCCTGTCAAGCACAGAAATTCATTGAAAACAGACGTGTGCTTCTGACGAAACAGTGCCCCTCTTCTCAGTTTTCTTGGGTGTTTGGTCTTAATAGCCTTTCGTAATTATCTCCATAAGATCATACAGTACACTCCGTTGATGGTGTGATTCTTCTAAAAATAATCAAAAAACAATATTTGTTGCATCCACGAAAATTGAAGTCATCAACTCTCCTGAAGATAAAACACACTTGGCGTTCTTTGGAGCAGTTGAGGAGCTGTGTTTTCACTGCATGGATTGTCCCTTTGCCTTTAACTCAAAGTGATGAACACAATACACATCCTGAATTAGGAAACGTTGAAGCAGACCAGCTGGATCAGCTATCTCAAAGAATGTCAGATTTTTCCTTGATGAAACAGTTTAGAAGCACATACCGAATGGAACAATCTTTTATTTCTTCTGGAGAAGCTGAGGAGCAATGTTTTCTCTGCGTGGAATGTCTCTTTGTCTCTAACTCAAAGACATGAACCCAACACTCATCCCTGATTAGGAAACTATCTCAAACAATGTCAGATTTTCCCGTGAGAAAACAGTTAGGTAGCACTTAAAGTGTGAATGGATTTGGGCAGCGGTGTTTTCACTGGATGGCTTGTCCCTTTGCCTCTAAGTCAAACTGATTAATCCAACACTCATCCTGGATTAGCAAACGTTCAAGTAGACCAGCTCAATGAACTAGCTTAAGCAATGTCAGATATTCCCGTGAAAAAACAGTTTGGTAGCACATACTGAGAGAAACAAACTTAACCTTCTTTGGAGTAGTTGAATAGCGGTGTTTTCACTGCATGGATTATCTCTTTGCCTGTAACACAAACTGATTAATCCAACACTCATCCTGGATAAGGAAACGTTCAAGCAGACCAACTGGATCAGAATTCTCCATGATGAAACAGTCATATATGCTATGTGAAACAATATTGACCTTCTTTGGAGCAGTTGCGAAGCAGCATGTTCACTAAATGGATTTTATCATTATCTATAACTGAAAGAGAGGAACACAAAACTCATCCTGGATTAAGAAACGTTCAGGTAAACCAGTTGGATGAACTAGCTGAAACAATGTCAGATTTCTCCTTGAGGAAACGTTTTTGTAGCACATGCCGATTTAAACAATCTTGGCCTTCTTTGGAGTAGTTGATGAGTATTTTTTCACTGCATGAATTGTATTTTTGCCTCAAACTCAAAGTGATAAAACAAACACTCAACCTAAATTAAGAAACCTTCAAGAAAACCAGCTGCTTCAGCTCAAAAAATGCCAGATTACTTTATGATGACATTAGTCTGGTGGCGAACAGAAACCCTCGTCATACCAAGTTCATTGTGCAGAATTTTCTAAACTCCTGCAGTGTGTTAACAGCATTGTCTGTTTGATTTATTACCAATTGCTTAGTGTTTTTCTCACTTTTCTTTACTAATTTTTATAGGAGTTTATTTAGTTTCCTTTTTGTGTCTGCTTTCAACTCTGCTCCACCTTTTCTTATATAATATTATCAAGATTGTATCTTCCAATAATAAATCCTGTAGAATTTCTTGTTTTCTTAGAATTGCCTCACTCCTTACAGCCCTTTCTATTTTTTGCATTTACTGAATTTATTTTCTGTCCGTATGAAGACTGTTTGTTTCCCAATATAAACAAAAAACAAAAAAAAAAAAACAAAAAAACAAACAAACAAAAAAACAAACAAAAACCCATAGATATCTACACCTTTTTGCCTTTTCATTCCTCTTTCTGGTATCATTTTGAGCTTAAATATTGCATTTCTTCTTCCAGTGTCTTTAACAAATCTTAGGCAACGCTATGAAAATTGATCTACTATGGTCTTCCAGTATATCCCCACTGTTGTATGTTTTATCTGTAATGTTTATAGTTTTGTTAAAGCGTCTCTATTCAGTTCAATGTGGTTCTACTATTTTCCTGTTCTTATTATTTTGGTGCTGATGTCACTTCAGTCTTTAATATTTAAGGCCTTTCCTATTAATTTTGTATTGCAGTTTTCGTTACAAGAAACAAAAGAGCGTTAGTATTAGAACCCATCATATTGTTATAGTGTCAGAAATGATAATTATCTTGCCGAAAACTGAGGGATTTTATATGTAAATCCACTCATACTGACACTCGCATAATCACGTACATATCCAAGCACGATAACAAACACAAAAGCATAAACTCTTAATGGCATCCCGCATCTGCTAGAGAACTGAGAACTGTAATCCCTGTAACCTAATAGGGGGGGGGGGGTGAATTTGGGAAATTTAACTGAAGAAAAAAAGGACAAGAATAAAACTGGAGTCGATGAACTTAATTCGTCTAGCTAAGTTAAAACATTTCAGATGTAAGTGGGGTGAGTAAGTTGTGCCAATGTTTCAACATTTTTGAAAAATTGTCAAGTCACATCTTAATTAAAACTTAGAGTTATCAAAGATTATTCATTTGCACGTATGATAAAAGAATGGTAAGATTTAAGTAATTTTTCTATTGCATTGGCTATATTGGCGTATAGTTCTCGCCTACGGTGCCAGAAGTTGCGGGTTCGATCCCCAGCCGGGTTGTATCAAAAGCTTTAAAAATGGTACTCGGCGCCTCTGCTAAGCATCCAGCATCAAAGAGAAGGATCAATAGTAAGCGGAGAAATCCAGTAATAGGATTCGCACCCACTCCTACAGCAAGGTAGTAGCGAAAGAAATGAGAGCCTTCGGGTTGCCCTCGACCAACTTACTTACTATTGGCTATATTTTCTGACGGAACAATGGTGAACTATACAACTGACTCTATTTTAAGAAAGGATTTTGCTTTGTATATCATTAAAAGGAAAAGTGTCCAAAGAAAGCTAACAGAATTAAAAGAGATAAAAATCAGATTGATCTCCCCATTTTTCTAATAAAAATCAATTCATTTATTCTGGTAACATTAGGTATGTATACCTATTGGTGAGTAATACCTTCTATTGAAATATATATTTATTAAGTAAAGGAGACCAGACTGCATAGCTGATAACTATATAAGTATTACAGAAAAGATGCTTTAAAAATTAATTTCAGTCTGTACATGTACAGGTTTCGAATATACGTCAAGTCTTATGTGCGTTGTGGTGCAGTGGATATTGGCTCAGAACGAGAAATCGGGGAGCCGAGTTCGAATTCCAGCTGAATCCATTGCATTCACTTACGCACAAATACCCTTGGGAAAGGTATTAATCCGTCTCTTCCCTCCAGCTATGGGTTAAATAGCAGGACAGATTGGATTCTATAGCCTACCGCAGAAAGTAATGACAACCTACTGCGGGATAATCAGTCAGTCATGTCTCTTTCAAAGCGTGTTTCACGTATGGCACTTAACTGACTGAGTTGTTTTGCGGTGAAGTTATTAACTGATCCACGATTTCTATCGGCAAAGTTAGAATGGCAATCGCTAAACAGTGCTGTCGAAGTAATTCAATTTCATTGTTTATTCTGATGCGTCCCATGTGTTTGACAAACACAATTTGTAATGCAGCTACCTGTAGCAATATTTCTTGGATAAACATAAGAAATTTTCTGAAAACAGTAGAAAAAGGAATCAACAAAATGACGAAAATGCCATACTAATTCTTTGAAGATAATTTATAAAAAAATATCAGTTCTCAATTTTTGGTTTTAAGAAGACCATTCATAATCCATCATCTGCTAGATTGCATGTTAGGCAATTCTACACTTTAGAAGCTTTCGGCCACATCGCATTGAAAGACCGGTTCTCGTACGATCACTGAAGTTAAACATTCGAGCCTGGTATATTCCTAGATGGGTGACTGCTTAGGTATACCAGGTGCTATAAGCTTGGTTTTGCGATTGGTTCAATGGATAACGGCTCGGAATTTATAAGAGCCGGGTTCCAATTCCAATTCGTTTCGTTATTTTCCCATATGTAGAAATAACCATTGAGAAATGTATGAATACACTTTATTGCCCTCCTGCTATGGATCAATTCATAAGATTTGTACCAATAAACCATTATTATCTAAAAAACATTCTGATAATCTAAAAATATTTTCTGGCTTTAATTAACATTGTTTATTAAAGAATTTCTGGAATATTTTTATTTGTTTATTATACTATATCTTTCGTTATTATGCATTGATGATCTTTAATTATTAAAAACATATTTGTTTATTCTTTTAAGATATTTCATGGCATACATCGAGTGTTATTTAGCAAATTTAATTTATTAAGAACGTCTTTCTAAGAATTATTATATTAAGAATATTCAGTTCTCCGTATTTACTAAATTACTTATACTCTGGGAAAAATAATCTCACTATATTTTATATCTAAGCGTAACATTACTCTTTTTATGAATAAGGGCTTAACTTTCAAAATTTTAGGAAAGGCTTCCATTGAAGAATATATATATATATATATGGTTTGGAAACGAGTTATTTCGCGACGTAGGCTTCTACCTTTCGGTGTCTTCAGGCGATTTGCAATAACTGATTTTACCATTTTTTCGAACGCTCACATAATAGGGATCTTTTATGAACGCGCAATTTTCAAAATTAGGAGAAGTTCTTTTAAAGTCTTAAAAAACACTTTCAGTATATTGAGAACATTCAATTCTCCTTATTTATAAAATTACTTATACACTGGGAAAAATAATCTCACTATATTTTATATCTAAGCGTAATATTACTCTTTTTATGAATAAGGGCGTAACTTTCAAAATTTTAGGAAAGGCTCCCATTGAAGAATATATATATATATATATATATGTGTGTATTTGATTTGGAAACGAGTTATTTCGCAATCTAGGTTTCTACCCTTTGCTGTCTTCAGGCGATTTACAATAACTGATTTTACCGTTTTTCGAACGCTCACGTAACAGGGATCTTATATGAATGCGCAATTTTCAAAAAGTCACTTAAAGGTCTTAGAACAGTTTCATCCATGATTGTATGATCTTAGTAGGTATTTGTTAGTATGGTTACACTTGGACATAATTTCTGTTCTTTCACTTAGTCATTCATTTTTGTCTTGGAACAAAATAATAGCTAATTTTTCCTCCTTGCATAATCTGTATATTTTCCTACCGTTGTAAGGTTAGTCTGTTTTTACGATACTCCAAGTTATATTAGGGTCTTTTCCATTGGGAAGAACATAATAGCCAATAGAAATTATGTCCAGTTTTTAATTTTTGAATAACTTCGCCTAGTTATTTCTCTGTAGTCCTGCGAATATTACTTCTTTTGTGGAATGTTGTCTGGTTGTGACATTTTTACGCACAAAGTTCAGCATCTACGAAACAGTTTTCCTGACAACCCATTTATATTCTTATGAATCGTGGAGCACATTAAGCTCTCGGATTATTTTATCAGCGCAAACATAACCAACACAGAGAAACTTCTTCTTCTTCTTCTTCTTCTTCTTCTTCTATGTGCCCTGTCTCTTCATGACGTAGGCGAGCATGGTTCTCCACGTCTCCCTATCCCTGGTGGCTCTTAGTATGTTTTCTCCTGTTACACCTCGCAACTCCCGTTCCGTCATCTACCTGATCAGGCCCTGCAAATATGTTATCCGCTGCCTTCCTCTGTCTCTTTTCCTTCTATTTGGCCTGTCAGTATCAGGTTCTCCAAGCCCTCCTTCCTCATTTCATGTCCCAGGAACTTCAGTTGTCTCTTCCTGATGCACACTATTAATTTTCTTTTCGTTGCCATTCTTTCCAACACCTCATCGTTGCTCGCATGCCTGGTCAACGGTATCCGCAGCATCCTTCTGTAGAAACACATTTCCGCTGCTTCAAGTTTTTTCTTCATTTTCGATTATATTGTCCAGCATTCAATGCCGTATTGAAGAACTGACATGACATAGCAATATGGCACTCTTTTTTTTGTTTCTAGTGAAATTTTCCTGTGTCTTAGTACTTTACTCAGCTTCTGGAACGCGTCTTTTTCCATACTTATTCGCCTTCGGATCTCTGTGTCGCACTTTCCTTCTCTTGTTAGAACACTTCCTAGGTATTTAAATTTTTGTACTTGCTTGATTCTGGTATCCCCCACCTGTATTTGGCATTTTGAGTTGCTCTTTTTGCTGATGACCATGCATTCAGTTTTCTTAAAGTTTATTTGTAGTCCTTTTGTAAATCTCCACAGCTACCTTCTGTAGGAGGTCTTGTAGTTTTCCTTCCGTGTCTGCAATTAGCACTGTATCGTCTGCATACCTTATGTTGTTCAAGTTGTGGACTCCAATAACAAATCCTGACGTAGCATCTTGGGTCCTCAAAATATTCTCGCTGTACAAGTTGAACAGATCCGGCGAAAAGACTCATCCTTGTCTTACGCCTCTTCAAATACTCTGAATAGCTCATCTAACACGTATGGAGGAGTATAGATTGCTCCAAAAGTCTTTTTTATGGTCAGCTTGTACAAGGTAATCGACCCGCTCATAATCACCCCAAAATGTTTCAGGGATTTAGTTAAATACAAACTGAAGACTTTTAGTGTTAATATCGAAGACTGGAAACTGTTGCAGGAAACAGATCTCTTGGGAGAAGATTGAGTTAGGAACGCTGCAACAATTTTCAGCAGAAAAGAATTGAGCACTTTTGGTGAGCACTTTTTTGTTGAGTACGTACCCAGCAAACAAAAAAACAAAAAACAAAAAAAAAAACAAAAAAAAAAAACAAAAAACAAAAACCAAACAAAACAAAAAAACGCGATTCGAAAGGGAGAAATAGAATTTGTACCAGATCTATGAAGACACCAACGAACTTGTAGTATTTCTAGAAAAGTCACTCTATATTGGCTTGATTAACCACTCGCGTAAAATCGCATCAAGGGTATATGTGCAAATTTGAATATTTTTTAAATCACTTTACTTCAGGCTAGGCGATGACGTCACTAAGATGCAAGGCTATATTGGAAGAGAATGAAAAAATAAAAAAAAATCTTTAGAAGGAAATCCAATCATGAACAGAAATCATTGGATAAACTTCTATTCTTGTTCAAAATACTAGGAAGGAGTGTGAACCGGACAACAGACGAACCTATCTACTGTTAGTAAACTCTGTACCTCTATACCAATTTCCTCGCCGATAACAAGGACTTCACGTGTACTTACATTTGACACTCGCAGGTAAAAAAAAAAAAAAGAAAAAAAAGAGAACAAAAATATCGCTCAATAAAATCATTTTCAATTAACCTTTGCTACACAGGCATTCGTACACACAAATACGTGCACATTATAAATCAACGATAAATAAAATAAAAATGGCGCGTACTTAAATATCTGAAAAACGTTTGCACAATCACGCACAGAGGCGCGTGCGATATTGTTACTTCGGAATTGCTTTTTCAGTTTTGCAGACCGTAATTAACGTTTAAATGGAGTAGTTTATAGAAAAATATGGTTTCCTTACGACAACATCAATGGCTTCTCTCTTTATTACTGTTCTCCGATTCGTTAACCCGTGAATCAACAACTCTTCATAGTCATTGTCATCAAGATAACCGTAATTAAAATCCTGATCTAACCAAGGAGACATCATTAGCTTAACCAATGTCGATGTGATACAATGACTAATATCACTATCGCTGCTTTTTCTAACAGCAACTATCACGCCAAGATAAATGCAAAATATTTATATACAAAATATAAGATACAAATAGATCTCTCTCACTACATGCATATAGATATAGGTGACTGCAGATATCTATCTATCTATCTATCTATCTATCTATCTATCTATCTATCTATCTATCTATCTATCTATCTATCTCAGTCAGTTCTATGCCTGTTTAGCAATCTATTTGTCTCCGTCTGTTTGTAACTATTGTAGTCTGCTCATATATATATATATATATATATATATATATATATATATATATATTGATTGTTTAATACTTAGTTTTTGGTTCTAATAGGGCTAGATTAGTACAAATTTGTATTAAAAAGTGTTCTATACAATTATATTGTAGAAATTTTGAATATTTTTAATTTATCGAAATAACTATATATATATATATATATATAAATATATATATATATATTATAAGGAAGTGAAGGAACAGATAGTTTAAAACCACTGTTCATTCAGTTACTTTTATAAAGAGTGTTAATACAAAGTAGAGCTTAATATTTTAATTTTGTTATAAGAACACTATTGTTCTGAAACATTATCATTTTTGTGTAGTGATATTATGCATTTTAAATGCATAATATCACGACACAAAAATGATAATGTTTCAGAACAATGCTGTTCTTCTTCAGGTGATATTTAAAATTTTTATAGAATATCACCTGAAGAAGAACAGTATTGTTCAGAAACATTAACTAAATTTTTGTGTAGTGATATAATGCATTTATAAACCATTGTAATAATAAAATTGCAATATATATATATATATATATATATATATATATAGATAGATAGATAGATATATATATATAGATATAGATACACACACACACACACACGCACACGCACACATATATATATATATATATGTATATATATATATATTTTAATCACATCACCCCGAGCAAGGCGGTAACGCCACTGATGTGCAGGGGGCTACATAAAAGTGAAAAGATTGGAAAAAATAAAGTCAGAAACCACATCCTAAACAGGGGACAAGGGATGAGCATCTACACCTGTTCAATAATGTATGTATATTGCAATTTTATTATTACAATCGTTTATAAATGCATTATATCACTACACAAAAACTCAGTTAATGTTTCAGATCAATACTGTTCTTCTTCAGGTGATATTCTATAAAAATTTTAAATATCACCTGAAGAAGAACATATATATATATATATATATATAATCATCCGCAGACAGATCTGTTTCTCCATGTCACAGCTCATCAGGACGGTTAGACTCCGATTGCCTTTTAACCCAGGATTGAAACCCGACCGAAATGGCGTCAGTCGGCGACTCTGCCCCTGGGCTATGTGCGCTTGGTGGAAGTAGGCAGATCTTTTAGCGCATATCATTATACGCGCCTAATAGTTAGCGCGCTCTAATTCATTTCACTGAATGAGCGATGCGTACATGCCAGAGATGTATAAAATGACCACAGATGTATTATAAACACACACATATTATACAGAGTGCGATGAGTAAATTGTCGCATTTTATATTTCGACGACACAGTATAGTACAGAAAATTTGGCACCGTGTGTGAGACAAAGGGCACCATGACGCAATTCATTCCGTATGAAGTTTGGAAACAGCATGTGTACTGTTTGAAATTTGCGCCGCTGATATGTTCATCGCTATGAACATATCAGGGTATTTAGGTGTCAATCTGTGCATAGGATTTGGAAAGAGTTGAATAAGTCACAGGACCTCAGACTCAACACACACGAAGGCCTAAATCAAGCGCCTCGAGGAGATAATGCTGCCCAGAGTCAAGAGGGTGGCTAAAGGAAGCCCATTGTCTGGCAACAAGATTCTGCAACATACCGTACAAGCAGGAGAACGCAGTCATGCCTGTCGGACAATTTCTGAGGCCACATCACCCACTACATATACCCAGATTGCAACACTATTGTGTAGAGCGCAGTTAAGCCTGAGACCAACAAAATTCATTGTAGCATCAAAGATAATTTGAAGTCAAGGATTATGATAGCATACACGATCTAAAACAAGGAGACTGTTCAGAGGAGTTTCAGGAGATTCCGAAGTCGGACACTGTAATTGAAGCCAATGGCGATTTTATTGAATAACTTTACTTTTTAGTATTTCAAGATAGTTTAAGTAAATACAAATGTTAAAACAAGATATCAATATTTTTTTCATTTTGGAGTAAATTAGACGACAATTTATATATTGCACAGTCTATATATAGTAAAAATAAAAGCTAAAACTTAAAATATAAAATAAACTGAGGGCACATGCAAAAATCAACAGTGTCTAACTAATATATATATATATATTGTTAAATATAAGAGACAATGAATGTCTAGTATATTTAAATATGAGCCGTTCTAAACATCGTATTTTGACTTTAATTTCTGGTGAAAATAAAGAAAAAATTGTCCAACATATGGATATTTTTTTATTATGCTGGTTCTAATCTTTCGACTTACATGAGCCATCTTCAGAGGGGTTACAGGGCCGTTAACATAAAGACATCCACCATCAAATATGATATCTTATGTTGACATAAAACATTGCTAAGCAACGATAACAGTCACCGAATAGCAGACGCAGTTCGTAAATTTGTAATGCGTTTCTATGACATCACACCGCGTGAGAGACCGAAATTTTAACAGAGTCTAAGTGCAATGTAATGTGTTATGACCAGATTGAAATGTGATTTTATTAAGTGTGGTTTGTTTTGATTTAATGTAGATGGCCTCCAATATTTGAAGGTTCTTTTGCTGTGTATGAATGAGTTTTATTGTGTTATTGACTAAAATCTGTCTAATATTACCTACATGGCTATGTTTTTCTAAGAAATGTTGTTTAATTCAATATGATCAGAAAGGTGACAGGTAAGACTACGGGTGAGCGTAGTTGTAGTAAAACCAATATATGTAGTGGGT